>PVHY01015317.1:0-36224 GCA_004024945.1 Uropsilus gracilis
GAGGTGAAGCGTACAAAAGATCAGGATAGTTATCAAATGTTAGTGAAGTGGGAAAGCCCCGGGATAAAATAAATAAATAAATAAAATACAACAACAACAACAACAACAACAAAAAACCACACACACACTTACCATATATCGGAAAAGAACAACAGGCCAAACAACCAACAACTAAACATCAACTTAACCAAACAACAATTTGCAGAAAAATGGGAGGAGTGACTGAAGGGGGGATACAGAGGGGAAATATGGAGGGAGGAGGAAGGGGGAGTCAGAGGGGGGATATGGAGGGAGGAGGAGGGATCAATTAATTCACAATTGTGACAAATCAATAAAATGAATAAAAAAACAAACAAAAAAAATAAATACATATATATATAAAAAAAGACAATTTTCATTTTTCAGTGTCATGTGCTATGTCTGCATAGTACTCTAATGAGATAAAATTGTGACTCTGAACATGTGTGGGCCCCCAAGTAAGCCCCAAATAAAGCAGTCATTAATTAAATTGTGAAACCCCTTTAATATTGCTCAAATAAAGGGCAAATTCTTAAAATAAAATAAAATCTGCTTTGTCTGCTATAAGAATGGCTACCCCTGCCTTTTTGTGGGGGCCATTTGCTTGTAGAATTGTCTTCCATCCTTTTACCTTCAATCATGCTTATCTTTGGGGATCAGATGTGTTTCTTGGAAGCAGCAGAACATTGGGTTCTGTCTTTTAATCCAGTCTGCAACTCTGTGTCTTTTGACTGATGAAGTTAGCCCATTGACATTTAGAGTAATTATTGATATTTGAGTTTCTAACATTGGGTTCCTGGTGGTCATTTGGGGTTCTGTTTTAGTTTCTTCTTTTTTAAAAAATTATTTGTTCTTTTTATTCTTCTGCGGGTTCCAGTCTTAGGGCTTCTTGCAGGAGTTCTTGGAGTGGGGGTTTGGTGGTAGCAAATTTCTGGAGGCTTTGTTTGTCTCAGAAGGTTCTAATTTTTCCTTCATAAAGAAAGGACAGTTTTGCTGGGTAGAGTATTTTAGGCTGCCACTTTTTGTCTAGAAGTGTTTTGAAGATGTGGCCCCATTCTCTCCTTGCTTGGAGTGTCTCTTCTGAGAAATCTGAGGGCAGTCTAATGGGTTTTCCTTTGTAGGTTATCTGTTTCCTCTCTCTTGTTATTCTCAATTTTTTCTTTATCTTTGACTCTTGAAAGTTTTACTATGATGTGTCTTGCTGTGTTTTTTCTCTCATCAAAGTAGTTTGGTGTCCTTTTTGTTTCCTGTAGGTCTATTTTCATTTCTTTCTTCAGATTTGGGAAATTCTCCTCCACTATTTCATTGAAAGGCTTTTTGGATCCTATGTCTTTCTCTTCTCCTTCTGGGATTCCAATTGCTCTTTTATTTGTTTTCTTTAGGGTATCTGACAGATCTCGGATTTTTTCTTCTGTCTTCTTGCTTTGTTTTTCTCTCTTTTTCTTTATTCATCTTCTCTACTTCTGTGTTCTCCAGTGTGCTAATTTATTCTTACATTTCTTCTAATTTGCTTTCCTGGCTTTTGCCTGCATTTTTGAGCTCTTCTATTGCTCCTCTTAGAAACTGTATCTCGTTCAGGTTCTTATTTAGGGTTTCAGTCTCATTCTTCTATTCGTCTATATGATATTGCTCATTTTGCTGCACTTTTTTATTTGTCTACTTCTTTTAGCTTGCTGAAAGTTTCTGACCTCTTGCTTTCCCTTCTTTTCCATCTTCCTTTTAATGCTTTTAACAAGTAGATTCTGAATTCTTTGTCTGACACATAACATCTCTTCCACGTCCTCCATGTTGGTTTCTGCAGATTGTTAATCCTTTGGTGGTGAGTTATTCTTCTTAGGGCTTGCCTGAGTATTTGCATTCTTCTTCCTTCCTGTGTTTTCCCTTCGGACTTCTCCATGTATTGAGTCACAGCTGCTCTAGAATTAGACGGCATGGTGAAGTTGAGCAAGTTGTGGTTATTTCTGCCTTTGTGCTTTCGCTGCTGTGGTGGATATATCTTGTTTCTGTTGGCTATTTTGGCGGACAAGTTCTTCAGTCAGTGGATGTGGTGCATATATGTGGTTTCTATTGTATTGTCTATCTTCTTTTTTCATTCTTTCTCCTTTTTTAGATTGATAGGTTTTAAACTTTTCTCGGTGCCGCCAAGCTTTGTTGTATAAACCTTTTTGGTTGGGGTGTCTTGACAGACTTGGATAGTCAGTGTCCTTGGTTCCTGTGCCAGTGCTGTACCGGCGCTTCTGTGCTGCTGTGCCGTGAGCAGCCTCTCATGCTGGAGTTCCCGGGCTGTTAAAACTCAGACTTTGATAAACTCATTCAAGGGTCAGAATCTTTAATACACCGTGACTGGATGTCAAAAGAGTAGAATGTAAGTCACCACACTTATTAGCGTAGCTTTTCATAAAACTTCCTGTGCTTTTGATATCTGTAGACTCTGTAGTGGTGTTGCCTCTCACTCTTGATACTCTCACTTTCTTTCCTTGTTCCCAGTGAGTCTCATTACACATTCAGTCAGTGACACTGACTTTCTCAGAACCTTTTGGTGTCAACTGATTTTCTCTGTTTTGCTCCCTGTCATTGCTTTCTACTCTGATCTTTGCCTGTTTATATTTTATTTCATTTTCTCTTTCTCTTCTTTTTCAGTTGCTTTCTGTTTTCTATAGCAGATTTGCTTTTAATTTTTATTCCTTGAAACCAGTGTCATTTACTCTAGGGTTAATATTTTTTTCACTTTTGAGTAATAATATTCTAGCCAATGTTCTTTGAATTATGAGGTTTTTCATTCTGGCTGGCAGGAACACTAGCAATTCCTGGCCCTGTGTACAACACTGAGAACTATTCTCTGTAATCTTTTCAACTGAATCCTTCCACAGCTTGCAGCAGTTCCCTCACAAGTGTGCATTGGTCAATAGTCACCTGCGGACTCAAAGGGGACCCTTTGTAGATTTCTGGAGTTCTCTATCTGTGCAGCTCTTTTCTCTCCCTTATTCTACTGTGCATTCTCTGGCCACCTTGAGGTGGGTAATGAATAGTTGAAAGATGAGAGTGAATATTTCTTAGCAAATCCTACATACATGCATCATTCTCTTTAGACCAGGGGGGTATGCATTGTGTCCACTGCTCTGAGCTCTCAGACAAAATTGAGAACAAAGAAAAATTCCCATTTTCCTCACAAGTCAATGCCTTTTGATGCCAGGAAGGTCCATCATCGTTGGCAGTACCCAAGGAGGGAAAGCCAACATCTGTACCTTAGTGCCACTAAACTGATAGAGTTAAGAGAGATAAGATTCAAAATTCCTAACAACTCTAATTGTCTATGATTTATGCACAATGCTAAAGGACTCATTAGGAGATAAAGCAGGAGAAAGTCTGTGCAATGGGCAAAATGAAAAAAATATTTCATCCTATTACAATGAATCACTAAATAAGAGAAATGAGTGAAGGATGATGACTGCTTAACTAGCAGTGTAAGGGGAGTAACAGAAATTTTATCACAGATGTGCTGTAACATGTTCATGTGTAAGGAGTATCTCTGAAAAGCTAGCAACCTCAACTTAGGGTCATTCTCTGTATCCTTAGTGGACAATAACACATGCAACATTATTATAGTTATTATGGGAGAAGGCTCTAAAATGCTTCTAACATAGGGTCTCTCCCAGGGAAAGCTACAGAAAAAATATCTTCGGACAGACATTTACATTCCTCTGCTCTTGATTCTGTTTTTGTCTTAGTAAAAGGAAGAAAATTATAGGGCTGCAATCTGTTGCCCTTTTGAAGAGTTGCTTGGAGGACAGTATCAATATCTACTCCTACCTACCTATGCCTACCTTTCTTGTAGGTGATTGAATCATAAACTCCATTTGTAAAAAAGGGGTATTATTCTGGAGTTTCATCAATAAAATACAGCCCTTTGTATTTTAAAGTCTCAAAATATGAACAAATTTCATTCCTTGAAGAAATGGAATGGGCAGTGGGGAAGTAATGTCCATGTTATATTCAGATGCAGCTTAGTTTATATAATATCAAGAGAGACAAGTTCAACTATGCTCCTATCACCTTTGTCTAGTTTTGTTGATACTTACTTCCAATTGTGGTGTTTCAAAGCATAATAGGGTCATCAGGAGTACTCCCAGACCCAAACAACCAGCACCCCTGTCCTGGGTTCTCATTTTATAAGGTTCAATTACAGACAATTTCTGGCCATGACTCTTCAGGATGAGGACATGTCCAATTAGATCTGATTCAAAAAAGAGTGATATCTGTTATCCCACCTGGGATACCAAAGATGCAAACTCCTCCAATCCTATAGTAGGTCACGTCCCTAAATTTGGCCTCTCTGAGGCTAGCAGTGCTAGACCATGCATGCCCACAGGGCAGCACACTCCCTGACAAGGGATGCTAGATGAGCTAGCCACACGTCTCTCTGTATGGCCTGCTTCCTAGCAGACTCAACTGAGCACAGTAAATCCAAGACCTTGGGTTTTACTCTTTCCCTGTGTGGAGTATACCCTCACCGAGAGCCTGCCTAAGAAGCATATCAGTCATCTTAAGTTTAGTCCGAAAGTTAAATCACATATGAATGAGATGGAGAAATTGGGGAGATCATTAGGCTTTACTCTTCGTGCTATCGCCCTCTCTTCTCCCTCCTTCCCACACCCCTCTATTCTGGAGAATGCTAAATCTTGTGGTTCTAACTTCATTAGAGCAAAAAGAGGGACCATTGGCACCAGGAAAACCCTGGACCTTTTTCCATTCCAGCTACAGTGGCTGAGGTCACAGACCTAAAAGAAAAAGACAAGGAACTCCAAAATCCAAATTCATCATCATCTTTTCAATCATTCCTTTCTATCTCCTCCTCTTAGTCAAAAACAGAATTGGGCTTGTTGAGCACTTTTGTGCTTAACACAGAGGAAAGGCTGTGAACTGGGGATACGGGAGGCTGCTGGATTCCAATTAACTTCGCTACTTAACTCTGATTGCTGTGTTACTCTGGATGAACTCGCTGTTTATTAGTAAAAGGGGGTGAGGCTCTCAAAGATTAATGATGGCACTGATTGTAGCTACACAATAGCACCCAGATGTTCCTGTACTTACTGCTTCCTCTCCTTGACCCTGTTTCCTGAAATTATTAGAGAGAAGACACAAACATGGCATTTAGGAAACGTGACACAAGCCCAAACTACTGAGATGGTTAGGGTCGAAACTTTGAGGAAGACTTTATCTTAGACTCAGATTTTTATAAGTTATATAATATCACAGCAACAATACTAAAAGGGAAAAAGCCATACTGCACACTTGAAAATAGGAATAAAGAAAAAGTTGAAGACACATTGAATATGTATAACATTTTGAAGTCTAAGCTAAATCTTGATGAAAAATCTTTACTATGTAGCAAGTTCATGTCTCACAAAATCACAGGCAATAACCCATAGGGAGTGCTCTGAAGAGAACAGACAATGTACATCTATCATCCATTTTGAGACTGATCTTACTGGCCAGTCATCTCTCTCACAGTACATGAATTTCATCCATTTTTCTTACCAAATTTTCTATGTCCCACAGAAATGAGTCTGAGGAATCCCTGAAGTGATTTAGCCTACCTACAGATGTAACCACATGTTATTTTCCCTGATCAAAGTCATTACAAAGCAAAGTCTAATTGTAACATAAGCTTCCTAGTAAACATCCTCCTATGCACCCCACCCTCCCACAATCAGGTAGGACTGTCTGATTAATTCTGGAAAATGGACAGTGAATGGAAAGGCAAGCAAGAGGCAGACAAGCTACACTCACAAGGAGGCAGGGTAAAGTCTTTCATCACCCTCTTCTCTTTTGCCTATCCCTAGCAACCAGGAGGTGAGGTACCATGAATATAGAATCACAAGATGGTGCCTGGCTGGATTTCTGATCCACTCACTGCTTGCAAGAAAGCTTTCCCCCAGGAAAATCTCTAGAACTGCAACAGTATTGATGTGGGTAAGAAAGAAGCTACTGAGATGTAGAGGAATTTTTTTTATTGCTGTTACTATGTCATTGCTAACCCTATCATAACTAAGGTAGGTATATCTCAGTGGGAAAGTATTTAATATATTAGAAATGATTTCATAAAAGTAATCGGTAACTGACAAATCAGTGAGTTGATTCGACAGTATACCCATATATAAAGTTTGGACATACTATTGAATCAACAATATATTATGTCTTATTATGTCTGTATTATATATACCACTGAATTTTGACATTCCCAAATTTCTTTAATGCTATAAAGTTTATGTAAATTTATTTTGCCTGAAATTTCATTTGAGAGCCTCTTACTTAGAATTATCCTAGGCAATTTCTGACTTCATTCATCAAATCACTGAATCATATTTTACCAAAAAAAGAAAAAACCTAAGATGACCTTATCTGTATTTTTATGACCACAGGCCCACAAATATATCTTGCCACTTCACACACACATTTTCACAGACAAGCAGAGTCACTGAAACAGATGCACAGTCGACTGCACACCAGAGCTCTGCTAAGCATCAGGGGCAGAAAGCTAAATAAAAAATCACTACCCACCAGGAGGAAGTAAGAGAAAAAAACTGACAGAGAATTATAATACAGAGCAACAAGATCTTTGATCAGGCTACTAGGGAGCTCAGGAGCTAGTTCCTTCTCTTAGTCAAAAACATAACCAGGTTCATTCAGCACTTTTGTGCTTAACATAGAGGAATGGCTGTTAACTGGGGTATGAGATAGATATTCCTCTATCCAAAGGAAGATGATGTCCTCACAGCAAATGTAACATAAGCTAAGTCACAGAAGGAATAACAATTTTCCAGGTGGATAAGGAGAGGAAGTATATTTCAGGCAAAGACTCAGTACATGAAAACTTATCAAGTTACAAAAGAACACTCCAGGTATTTAGAGACTGGCTGAAATACAGGGTGCTTGTAGGATCACTGTGGGATACAAATGTAGAAGAGTAAGCCAAAATAAATCAGAGAGCACATTCTAAGCCAAGCTCTTCCAGTTATCTATTGCTGTAGAACAAGCCCCTTCAAATCTTAGTGGTTTAAATGACAGTTCATTAACATCTTCCCTGTTTCTTTAGTTTACTGGGCTTACCTCTGTGGTAAGCACACTGGGCAAATGTTGATTGGGGCTATAGTTCACCTAAAAGTTCAGTCAGTTGACTGGAAGGTCAAGTTGACTCACTCTCATGGTTGGCTAGCTGCTACTGAAGTACAGCTGGAGTTGTTAACTAGAGCATCCACATTCGGCTCCTCCACATGGCATGGATTTCTCATGAGATGATGGCTGGGTTACGCCAGAGTGTCCCAAGACCAAGTGGTCCAGGAAGCAGAAATTAGTAAGAGCTAGTCTTTGAACTCTGAACCCAGAAACTGGAACAGCATTTTATTTTTAGATATATATAATTTATTTTATATCAATAAATATGTATGTAATTATTTAATTCAAATAGTCACAGAATCCATCCATATTTAATGGGAGTGAACAAAGACCCCATTTCTCAATGGGAAGGGTATAGAGAATATGTGTCCATCTTTAATCTGTCAAATAGGACAACAGCTTGAGCAGACAGTGGCACTGAATGGAAAGCAAACACTTTTAAATAGGAGATTTTATGACAGAGTTACATTTGATAATGATGACTCTGCATGTAGAGTAAAGACAGACTGGATGATCAAGATGATGAGGGTAGAATCTAGAAGCTCAATAAAAATAAATGAACTTTATTGAAAGATTATGAGGATTTTAAATCACCTATAAGGCTACAAAGAACAGAACAGAATAAGAACATCTGAAGAGATAAAAATGAGGACTTGGTGACTAGTTTAATATAGGAACAAAAGAGGGAAAAAGAGGAGTCAAAAGTCTCTCCCAGGCATCTAGGTTGTGCACTGAGCATCCTGTGCACTGTTGGTAGGAACATAGACTTGTATAGCCCCTATTCAAACAATCTAGATGAATGGTGATCTCATTACATGAAAAGATGAGAAAGAGGAACGTAGAATGGTGACAGGAATAAGGAGAATGAATTATAAATGAAATTTTGTTTTCAAAATTACAAATAAGTTTCTCATTAACAAAAAAGTTTTATTTTTAAGGAAATAAACATTAGACATTGCATTTCCCCAGCACTTCCTGATCTTTTCTGTATTCAAAGAAGTGGATAGTATGAAAGGAAGAAATTATTTTTTATTTCCTCTTTTTAAATTTTAATTATGCGTATTTCCTGGCAAACCTGTCAAGATTCTATCACCTGGCAGAAATTAATGTATCTGCCTATATTAGATGAAATGGGAAATTTTATTTTCTCCAAGTTTGTCATTCAAGATTCAAAGCATTCAGTTTCTACAAAAATAGTTTTCTGCTACTTTCCCATTTTCAGAGCCACCTTTCAGGATATAATTAGTCTGCATTTTGATCACTGTAGCCATTTCAAGTGATCCTTATTCTAATTCCCTGGCAGCACTGAACCAAGGTCAACAATCTTAATAAACATCTACACAGAGGCCCCAGTAATTTCTACTCTGAAAATGAAATGAGATGAAATGCTACTTGACTCTAACATCAAGGGAAACAAAAGCAAGAGTAAACAAGTGGGACTACATCAACTAAAAAGCTTCCGCACAACAAAGAAAGTGTAAGTAAAGTGAGAAGACATCCTACTGAATGGGACAAAATATTTGCATAGGCTACAACTGACAAAAGGTTAATAGCCAAGTTCTACAAAGAACTTATACAACTCAATAAGAAAACAAATAATGTAATAAAAAAAATGGACAAAAATCTAACGACACTTTTCACTGAAAATAGATGATGTAAAGGTACATGAAAAAAGGTTCATCATCACCTGTCAGAGAAATGCAAATCAAAACCAAATAAGGTGACCCCTCACTTGTGCGAGAATGGCCCACATCAAAATGATCAGAATGAACAAGTGTTAGTGAGCATATGGAGAAAGGAACTCTTGTGCACTGTTGGTAGGAACATAGACTTGTATAGCCCCTATTCAAACAGTATGGAGGTTTCTCAAAATATTACAAATAGATCTATTTAATCCAGCAATTCTACTTCTAGCTATCTATATGGAGAATATAAAAGCACTAATTTGAAGGGGTGTATTCACTTTGTATTCTCTGAAACACTATTTATGATAGCCAAACTATGGAAATAGCTAATGCTCACCAGCAGATGAGAAAGAATATGTGGTATACATACATAGTGGAATACTTACGACTTAGTTATGAAGAATGATAAAATATTTTTTATTAATTAATTTATTTATTTATATTTCACATCTTTGTATTCCCTGGGGTTCACCCACCACATTTCTTGCCATTTGCAGAACATGGCAAGAGGAGGGAATTATACTCAGTGAAGTCAGAAGAAGAAAAATATTGAATAACTTTACTCAAAAGTGGGATAAAAAGAAACAAAGCAAAGGAATAGATGCATTCAGATCCAAACAAACTTTTGAAATCTGACTATAGAACTGAGATTACCAGAACAGGGCAGGGGAACAAAGGGTAGAAGAGGTACAGGGAACTGTGGTAGAGTTATTGGTACTTTGTTGGTGGGCATGGTGTGACACCATCTATTTGAAGAGGTGTGACTCTAAGATCCTGAACCATATACTGTGCTATAAACTCATATTACCTAAAAAAAAAAATCAATGCTATACACCACTTTAACAAAATAAAGGAGGAAAACTACTCAATCATCTTAATTTATATAGAACAAACATTTGATAAGATTCAGTACCCTCCATCATGAGAAAAACACTCAACAAACTATGAATAGAAGGAAATTATCCCAACATAATAAAGGCTATATCTGCAAGACCCACACTAATATCATGCTCAATGGTGAAAGACTAGAAGCTTTGCATCCCATGTTCAGACAAGATGCCTATTCTTACCACTCTTATTCAATTTAGTACTTTTAGTCCTACTAAGAGCAATTAGGCAAGAGAAAGAAAAGGTGTCATTATTGGAAAGAAGTAAAAGGTATCTCTGTTTTCATATGACATGTACAAAATGTACAAAGTGCATATTTTATTATGTCAAAACCCCTATTTCATAATGTCCCTTTGATTCCTTGGATTTCTCTTTCCTGTACAGTAAACTCAGTCACTATACTCCCAAATATATGATTTGTGGGTTTTTTTCTCAAATAGTTTCACCGTATTTCCTTTTACTTGGTTCCATGATTCTGGCATACTTGATCATCTGGTGAGCAAACACTAAGGAAATAAAGAGATCGCAAGTAAACTAGCCAAGTACAAAGGTATGTTACTGCTTGCACGTGGTTCTAACAGAGTTAAGAGTTAACCAGAAAATGCATAAAATAGTGATAAATTGCCCAAGTTTTTAATGACAATGATAGGTATGACATGCCACGATGCCACATACAAGTGGATCCCTATGGAAAGGGTGTAATCATCCAGCTAGAGTTCCTGTTTAACCTTATCTCTTCAAACTGATTTTGCCTTTGATATCTCCAAGCACACTTGGAATAACACACTTTGTTTCTGCTTCTGCCTGCATCTTCCTCTTTCTCTTCCCAGAGAATTCCTCCTATTCATTCCTATGAATTAGCTCAAATTTTGCCTTTTTTCAGCATTTCTTGTCACCCAATAACATATTTTATATATCTCCACTGTGGTACTTATCCTTAATGCCCTATAACAAACTACCTGGTTGGTTTTCCCCTAAAAAAAAAAACCTCTCAAAGGCAAAGAATATGTAAGCAATTTTCTACCTCTTACAATAATTGTGGTTGCTTTAATTGATAAGCTAAAAATAACAACAATATTTATGGAACACAATATGCATTTACCATGTTGAGAATTTTTAATGTACTACCTTATTTAGACATTACCCAAAAATTCTGTAAGTAGATAGTAACCTATTTTACAGATGAGTAAACTGAGATTCAGAAAAGCTAAATAACTTACCTAAGATTACAAAACTCCAGTATTAGAACTAAAATTCAATCTAAGTTCTCTGTTACTCTAAAGTCCACTCATTTAATTATCACATTCACACACACACATAACACACAATGTCTGCTACAAAGTTGAGTAGTTGCAAGAGAAACTATGGCCGGCAGACTTGAAAGTACTTATTATATAGCACTTTTTAGAAAAGATTTGCCACAACAGATCTAGAGAAGAAAGTAAATGGACTCTAAAAGACTAATCAGGATGCTGCAAAGTAAGCATGGATTGAGAGCAAGTCAAGACTGAGTGGTTAACAACAAGAAAAGAAAGCATTCTAAGCAACAACAGCACAAAATGAATGAAATTAAGGGTAGCAATGAAGAACACAAGTAGAGCATTTCCAAACTGGTGAACAGTAACATTATTGGCCAACACAGGACTTACAAGAAAGCTTATTCTGGTGAGAGATCTGGACATGACTGAATTTGAGGTGAGAGTAAGAAATACATGCCAAACTTGGACCAAAAGGCAAACTTTAAACTGTAGACTAAGACATCACCTATGGAGATGATTGTTGAAAGTAATGAGGAATGACGAGCTGTCTAGGAATAAAAGGAGAACGTGAAGAGAAAAGGTCAGGAGTGTGAAGACACCAAAGATCTATACAAAGTGCAAACTTTCTTAACATTGCAAATGCATACTCACTTTACATGGTTTTTTAAAAATCTTTACTGAATACCGAATAGGTACAAAGCATCGTGTCACGTGGTCGAAAGCAATGAGAAAGAACCTAATTCAGGGTCTCAAAAATCTCTAACTACTGGGGAAGAGATGCAAATGCATGTCAATGTGGGGAAGAATGAGGAGGGGGCAGGTCTAAGAAGTAGCCAACCTCAAGGTGGCCCGTGAAAATATAAAAGTTACATACATAGTGCATGCGCAGTACTTTTACATTTCATTTTATTGCTCTATGGTAGCTGTGGAAAGTGCTCCTCAGCCTAGAGGGATGGAAGCGGTAGTTCTCAATCTTACTCGCCTATTGTCCACCTTTGAACATTTCAGTCATTTACTATTTCCAAAGGGATACCATGGTAACATCAATATGCCTGCCTTGACTTATGAATACCCCACTCACTGTACAACATGCCTTTTGAGTCATTTTTTCAGTGCTGCTCTACTCGACCAAACCAGCTGTCCATTGTGCTACTTATAAATGGAGAAAAATAAATTTATCAATAAAACCTGCTAGAAAGATTCCTTCCAATCTATCAAAAAAAGTCAGAGCTTTAAGGCATCAAAGCTCACCCCAGCTGTGCTCTTTTTCTGCAAGGTAATGGCAGAACTGCAACACAATCAGGGAAGCATTTTTCTCTAGAACTGACTTTTAATCACTTCATTTTCTAATGTAAATAGCAAAGTGGCTCATACACTGCCTCTGAGGCAGCAGAATCCTCCCGAGGCCTCCACGTTTTCACTGGCTGACCTCTAAGAACACCCAAGGGTAAGGAAGAAATGTTTTGTGTTGAGGCAAAATGCACACTATTAAAAAGTATATAAGAGAAAAATATGTGAAAACATTTGTTTTTAGAAAACACCTCTTAGGGAAAACAAATAATCTGACAGACCCTGTTAGGAAAAATCTCTGCTTCTGAGGAGACCAACTTCTGGGGCAAGTTTTACAGATGATAAAGTTAGCAGTCATGTTACGGAGTGTGACCTCCATAAAAGGGGGAGCATCTATGTTCCCTACCCCACCTACTGAAGGGTGGAACAGAGCAGCAAGAAGGAGCAAAAGAGGAGGACTTTGTGAAGCCAGGATCCTCACCCCCACATCCAGAAACATTTGGAGATTTAGAGGAGGCACCTGGAGACCAGTGAAGAAAACCCATTGGCTTCTCAGCTTTGGATCTGCACCAAGGACTTAAGGGACATGGAAGGAGACATGTGAAGTTGAGACATGGAAGAACCATGGGGAGACCCACGAGGAGGCTGACAACAGCAGCGTTTAACTTCATTTCTACTGTCATTTTGCTCTTCTCATCCCAAATTTGCCTGGCCTCTTCTGCCACTTTTCTCTTGTTCCCTGCCAAAAGTTGTCACAGACTTGTGGCAAACTTTTGGGCCTTACTGGTCCTGCTTTGGGCTAACCTTGTGTGAGCCTTTATCCACAAGGAGATGGGTAACTTTGGGTGTTTCACTGGGAAACATCCTTTCTCCTCTTGTGTTCTCTCTCTGCACACTAATCCTATTGAAGTGTTTTACAGTAATGATAGGGGTCATGTGGTGAAACTGGGGGGCCATTACCCTTTGTAACGCAGGGTTGCACTATTTTGCCCTGGTGGGCAGACACTTAGAAGGAAGCGGAGGTTTCTCATGAGAGGGACAGAGAGAGGAGATTTAGGAAGCAGTGTAGCTGGAGGGGAGGAGGAGAAAGCAGCAGAACAGCAAGGAGGCAGGGGCCCATCAGCTGCAGCTGTCATGTGTGGCAGGAGGACAAGGAAGGAAGCCACGCTGTGGGCGTCCATCCCCAGCCCAGGCCAGTGAGGAGCCTGGGGAAGCATGCTGGAGAAAACGTGTGACCTGTGTGAGCTGACTTGGAAACGTAGTACTCGGAAATTTGCTTTAACTTGGGAATTGTCTGGAGACCCATAGAGAACTTGGAGTGTTGCTGTTTTCATCGTGAGACATCTGAAGAGGTTTCTGTTGCTGTTTCGAGTGAGTCTTGGTGGCTCGGGCCACTACAGGTTTGAAGCAGGAAGAATTCTGGAGCTGTGGCCTTGGGAGGCAAATCAAGGACACCATCTTTATTTCTTTATTGGATTTGGATCTCCCGCTGCTGGCTTGGAGGTGGGACAGAGGCCTTATTTTTGATGAATGTGCCTGAAGGACCAACGTGCAGCCTTTTGGACTAGAGACTAAACTGCGTGATAAGATAACCAAAGGGATCCCTTGCAGCCTCAGTGATGCCTGCCTATTTTTTCTTTTTAGTAAATAAATTTTGTTTTTGAAATTTTTAACATAGTTTGGTCTTGCTACTGCTCACTGGCTGGGGATGAACCCGGAGAATGGCTGGGTTTAAAAGGCCAGCTGCTCCCGCTTATACATTTAGTTAAGTACCCTGCTTTGCTTGTTTTGGTACCTGATTTCGCTAAAAGAATATTTTGTCTTGGACCGGGCACGGTGGCTCGTGCCTGTAAGCTTCAGCCTATGAAGTGGCCGGGGCTAGGGATTGTGGTTTGAGTCCGGCCTGGGGTCCGTAGTGAGACCTAGTCCCAAAAAAATAGCTGGTTGTGGTGGCGTGCACCTGTAATCCCAGCTACCTGGGAAGCTGAGGCTGGGGATTGCTTGAGTCTGTGGTACCCCAGGCAACAAGAGCCTGTGGTTCCACGGGCAAAAATAGCGAGACCTAGTCTCGAAAAAAAAAAAAAAAAAGAATATTTTGTCTTTATGCAATGGAAAGCAGAACCCATTTAGAGATCTCATTAGAGTGCAAGGTTGGGGGTCCTGGGGTACCACTCAGTCATGGCTAAAGTCACAGTGATTGAAGTAGAACATTGTACTTTAAAATGTAATGTTATTAGAAGAGATATGATTAGGAGGGGGGAGATCATTATGTATCTAAATTGAAAAGGATAAAAAATGCCTATTTTGCCATATTTTCCTAGGAATTAGTATATGTATCCATTTTTTTGTGAAGTAAGATATCTTGAGAGGAAGAAACCCTCTCTGTTAACAAGTTAAAATGTGAACTATCATAAGCTGATTGGGTTTTATTCCATTCAATTATATATTGCTCACTGAAGGTCTCTTTTCCCATCCATCAGGAAGTCACCTTTCTAAGAAGTGAAAAATATCCATCAACCCACATAATAGAGGTTTATTATACACATAAAATCCATATTTTACCTCCATCCCATGTGTCACATGATCATATAACCCTGTGCAAACCGTAGCGAAGTTATAGAATTAAGAAGATCCTACAAGAGCATTTACATAGTAAAGAGTATTTTGTGCTTCTTTTTTTTTAATTCACAAGCTACGTAGCAAAGGTGAGTTGCTTATGGAATCCAGGTGCAAGTAGGAATTAGTTTTCCAATGCTTTAAAGGAAGTGTATGGAAGCAAAACTCATTTTCCCTCTTCTAGGATTTTTTCTTTTTTAAAATCATTTTTATTTTTTGATTGCACACATAAATGTGTGTATATATACATATATATATACATATATACACACATTTATATATACATATATTTTCACATCATTGTCTACCCTAGGGTTCTCCCACCACCTTATCACCCGTGAAACATTTTAATCTCCTGTGCTAGGATTTTGGCTGAGACTCCTCTGTAATAAAGGACAGATTATTTTTTGAGACTAGATCTCGCTATGTTGCCAGGGGTAGTTCCAATTCCGTGGACTCAAGCGATTCCCCAGCCTCAGTCTCCCAGGTAGCTGGGATTACAGGCACCTGCCACAGCGCCCAGCTGCTTTTTCAAGACCAGGTCTCACTATGTTGCCTGAGGTAGTCTCGAACCCACAAACTCAAGAGGTCCCAGACCTCTTGCCTCCCAGCACATGGACTAAGGAGCGCGCCACCACATTTGGCTTTGTAATAAACGACAGATTAATGGGAGGAAAGCAAACTGAAGTTTAATAGCATTACATGGGAGAGACCTAGGAAAACTGAGTGACTACCAGAATGGCCTAGGCTACTGCCTTCAATACCACCTCCTGCTAATGATAAAGAAGATACAGAGGTGGGAGGAACCAGGTAAAGAGGTTATCAGGTAACTCACAATAAACAAGGGTAAGGCTCTTAAACAGATTTGAGGAGCAGTTTTCTCCTTAGAATTTCTAGCGGTTTAGTTCTTCCCCTTTTCTGATACAGATACATGGGGAAATCTCCTTTATAAATGTAAATGTCTCTTACAAAACCGTAACTTGGCTACAGAGTGAACACAGAGGTTCACCTCCTTCATACAATCAAACGAAATTTTGGCAGAATAAAGCTATCAACTCCTGAAAGGTAAACAGACAAGAGCATCACACCACAGGAGCAGTGGTCTACAGAAAGGGGTAGGACAACCTCTACACTGTCTGTGGGGAAACACAGGGCAGTGAACTCCCAAGAGTGAGGGGTGGCTGCCATATGGAGCCCCCTGCAGCTGCTGACTCAGGGCCACCTCAGGGACTTTGGAGACCTGGCACTGCGCTGGATGAGGGCATGCAGTTTGCATCCAGAACAGAGGTGCTCTCCTGGAGACCCGCAAGAGCAAAGGGCAGCATAGCAGTAAGGGGGGCACCCGATTTAGACCAGCTGGAGCCTGAACCTACAGGAAGAGTCAGGTCAAATCACCTGTGTCTCCGGAGAGACAAAGCTGGGGTATTTTAAACCCCTGCCTTCATCCTGTCCTCAGCCCCAACTCCCTATGCAGAAAGTAACAGGATCTGCACTGGAAAAACAGAGACCAACACCAGGCTTGCAGCCTTGTCTCAACTACCATCCAATGCAGCAGGGCATCTAGAGTTCAAATATAGCCTAGAGGCTGAGGCTGGCACAAGATGACATGACATATTTAGGCCAAGGAGTGGCCTAGAGGAGGAAATTGCTGTGCAACTTCGCCATACAATTCTGGTCCCCATGCACCAGCAGAGAGCTGGAACCCTGCTGCTTGCTGCAGGCGACTTTACTGCTCGGCTTCCCTTCTGTCACCCTGTGCCCGCACCAGTTCTCAGATCACCTGAACAGGAGCAAAGGCAGGAGTCTCACAGTTTATTCCTAGCTACTTATTAAAAAAAAAAAAAAACTAAAAATGAAGACAGGAGACTGTATTCTAAATTCTGGAGCAAAGCAAAAAAACCTGAGAAAAGTTTCAATCCAGCTGAACAGAATATACCTGAAGATGACTTCAAGGTAACAGTCAAAAGAATGCTTACTGAACTAAAAAACAAACAAGCCTGTGCTGATGTAGGCAGGAACAGAAGACCAAGAAAACAGGAGACTGCTACAGTTAGACAAATGAATCTTAAAAATGCAATAACTGAGTTAAAAATGACAATAGTGGGCCTCAACAGTAGATAAATGCAAGCAATAGAAGGAATGAATGAACTTGGAATCACAACGTCAGAGAACAAAGAGGAAAAGGAATTTTAAAAAGGAAATCAGGGTAAGAGCCCTTTGGGACAACCTAAGGAGAAATAACACCTGCAACATGGAGGCCCCAGGAAAAGAAAAGAAAGACAAAGGTATAGAAAATTTATTTAAAGAAATAATTGCTGAGAACCATCTCAACCTGGACCGGCAAAAAGAGGATGAAGAAATCTCTGGAAACTCTTACCAATGGGGAAGATGAAATTTCATTTAAGCCTGGCTAACCACCATTTGCTCATTTACTGTGCTCTTTCTAAAGCCCTCACATATCCACCCCTGAACCTGAGTCATCCCTGACTACCAGCGCTTTTTCAGTTTTCAGCTGGAGATGGTGTTTAAGGTGATGGTTTAGCCCATGATGGGGACTCAGCTTTCCTGGGAGGTAGATGTGTTATTAAACTTCTGTTTGTGTTTTTCCCCCTTTTAATATCTTTCTTCTGTTATGGAGATGTGTCAGTCAAGAACCTGGAAATAGGTAACAGGAAAACTACCTTTCCTCTAACTACAGTGCACAAGTAACTGAACTTCAGAACCATGTGCTTTCACTATGCCTTCAACCGTCCTCTTAATCCACTTGATATGCCACCTTCCAAAACTCACCATCAGGTAATTTATCAACATTGTCTTGGCACTATTAATTAAAGGTATTACAGTGATTTTTATCTGCAACTAATTCCACTTCACACTACTCACACTACTTTCAAAGTATAACCTCATTGGCAGCACTATGTAAATATTTAACAGAGGCTGCCTACCTCGGACATTTCCATAAAAATGGAATTTTTCTTTGTAAATGTAGACTGTATTTCTAATCCATATTAAAATAAATCCTGCCAAATTCATCTTTGAAGCCTCTGCTTTACACTGGCACTCTTCCACAATGTCCAATTTTAGATACTAAATATTTAATACCAATATTTCTCCTACTTTCGTGAATAGAAAATGTTTTCTGGCTCTTGGAATCTGTGAAAATTAACATACAGACACCCTATTTAAATGAGGTTGGAAGTTAGAAGAGTTTCCACATATGGGCAATCAGCAACCTACAGGACTCAACTGCTCCATCTTCAGTGGAAGTTACTACTTCCCCAGTTCATCAGAAGGTGCCTCTGGGAACAGCGATACCCCTTTAGAGGTTCTGGGGAGTACACATGTCTCACTTTGAGTCTGCATTTTCCTAATTATTTATTTGTTTTGCTTTTGAATAAACCCATTGTACTGCTGAAATCACTGACTATTTTTTGTTTGAGGTCAACAAATCCAAACCTCTAACCTTTTTAAATAACTAGGCAATCTGTTATCTTCAAATATCAAAATAAGGGCAATGGACAAATTAATTTTTCCACCTCTAAGACTGTCTTATACTCTCATTCAGCTGGACCACACACATTCCAGATTTTTCTTATCCAGAACACTGGTCAACACTAGTTTGGTAAAACCAAGCCTTCCTGTGTTGGTTGTTGAGACAGAAGGCTTACTTAGAACTTAACCTGGAGCTGTATTTAATAAATGAGACAGATCTTTTATTCAACCACTGAACTCTGAAAGTCCATAATTATCATTACATACTTTGAAGTCCTAGAGTGCAGATGCCACAGGATGATAACTGAATTTCACTGTATTGCTACAGAAACAAAGTATCTCAAAGCAAATAGAAAAACAACATTCAATAATCCAGCCAAGACAACATCAAATTTAATTTGACACATCCTATGGGTCAAGCACCCAGCAAGGCAACACTGATTACACTCTCAGCAAAATCAATGAAGCGATGTCAGCAGAGTCACTACAACAGAGAACCATCCAATTTTAAAATGTCAAGAAACAGAAATCTGTGATATCTGGGTGTCCACATTGTGAAGGGGAGCAGAATCGGTCACCCCCAAGCAGGCCTCTTTGGCATGATTATTTTTCGAAACAGGATACACAACGACGCCCTGAAAACCAAACAGAAGTTGCCCTTCTGTAAGAGATATTTACATTAATATGGGAAATGTCAATTTTTAAGGGTGTCACCTTCTGTTCCACCAAGAAAAGGATGATTCTAAATCTTTAGAAGTTTATCATGGAGAAGGCAATGGCCTAAATCTACACAGTAACCTTACCTTTCTTTATTGTTTTGTCTGATAATCTCCCATAATCGGTTCCCTCCACCCGCAGGTTTTCTTTGTCTTCTTGCTGGTGATCAAGAAACCTAGCTCTAATTCCCTTGGAAGCCTCCAAATTGCTATTATACCTTTCCAAAGTAACCTCTGCTTACCCTAAGCAAAACCTTCTTGAAAGACCCCAAAATGAAATTTCACCAATAATAAATTAGCCATTCTAAGAAAAGATCTGAGTTTATACACTTGCCTGGTTCCTCAAGGGCAGTTCATCCAACTAAGCCTCTTATCCCTGGCAGTCTTGGTGATTGTGCCAAAAGGAAAACCTTTAGCCATCTAACATTATTTAGCTTCACTTCTCACCATCTCCGCACCTGCAACCAAATCTTTCTTCTACAAAAATTTTTTTTAACTTTTATTTCTAGAACTTTAGCTCAAAGGTGTGCTGGAACTGATTCTGATGGGCCTTCTAGAGCCAGTTATGCCCACTTTCTCCCAATCACACATTTGGCAATGTTACACTGATAGATGTAAATCAGCCGTAGTGGTAGTCATGCTATGGATTTCAGCAAACACTACACATCTGGACATTTTTTAAATGATGGCAACACTTAGGATTCATTCTCTTGTTTATGCAATTGCTTTTTTAAATTGAAGTAGCATTGGTTTACACTGTATACAATTCAGAGGTGAAGGTTCACACCTCTTCAGGTACATGTCACCACACCCTCACCAAGGCACCTACAGTCATCCATCAAGTCCACTGATCTCCCTCCTCCTTTCGCTTCACCTCCCCCTTCCCCAATGACCAATCTGGTAGCCTCAATTCTATAGTCAGATTCTTAAGGCTTGTTTCAGTTTGGTTTGTCCTGACCCTTTTGACTATCTATATTTCATGTATAAATGAAACCATCTAGTATTTGTTTTTTCCTTTCAGACTTATTTTGCTTAGCATAATCCCCTCCAGTTCCACCCATGTTGCTGTAAATCAGACCATCTATTTGTAAATGAATAACAAATAGTTCATTTTTCCACGCACAATTCCTACAATTTGAAAAAAAAATAAATTCATAAAACTCATAAAATTAGTTTCTGATTTTCATTGCTATTTTTCAATCAGTCAGCTAGAATCTGGTTCTCCCAAGATATCACCATTTACCTTGAAGTTCTCTCAAGTGGAAGTAGGTCATTTTATCATATTCTTCTAACAGATCTTTTTCGGGAAGCCCTTTCAAGCATAATATGGAAGGAATATTTTTCCTTTATTGCATCATAGCATTGGATATACCATTGTATAATCATTTGCCTCATCATATTAAATTTTGTTATGTATCCACCTCCCTACTTTGCTGAACACTACTTCAAGGCAGAGACCAAGTTATACTAATCTTTGCATTCTCCTTGCCTCCTACGGCTGTCTAAAAAGCCACTGCTCTATCCTGTAGAAGCATTTTAGCTATCAAGATTATATCTTCTGGCTCTATTTCTTCTGTGTCTATTGTCACATCTGCATCCTGAACAGCTCCCTCATATTCAAGGAGAACCGTGCCTTTCAAATCAAAGTCCTGCTCTCCTGCTGGGCAACTTAAGATCCTTGAAGGTATCTGGTGTAATTCATAGCCACAAAGATCCACCATATTTTCAACTCCAGTTGAAATTTTCTATTTCAGTCATCATCTCTTAAAATCTTTCTTTCTATTTGAAATACACAAAACTCTAAGTCCACAGTGGCTGAACCAATATCTACTGTACTGCAGTTACCTGTTAACTTAGCCAGATGACCTACAATATTTCCTTCATTCTCCTTTTTTCTCTTAGGTTATCATATCCTTCCAGTGCCACAGAGTTCCCCGTAAAACTGAAATTCAGCAAGGAGTCGTTTCAATCACTTTCTTGCCAGCACTTCCAACCCATTTAATCTTGTATCCCTCACTGATACTGACCCTGACAGCACTCACCCTCCCATGAGTACAAGCAGCCACCTTCTCCCCGCTACAGTCAGTCAGCGGAGCCTGCTGAGAGTCAGAGAAGAAAAAGACAATCACACTGAGAGGTTCCATGACACAGGCAAGGCCTGCAACTGCAGGTGGCCTCTAAGAAGCTCTCAGCAACCCTTCTAGAAGCCCCTGATCTGTTCTTGCTCTTCCTTCAAAAAAAATTTCTGTGACAAAATATGCTTAACATAATAGTTATCCTTTCAATCATCTGTGTCTTGCTTTCATTTTTACTAAAGCTTTTCTTAACATTTACCGTTCTTCCAGAAATGCTTACCCTTTTTTATTTCCTACCCTATTTTTATTCCCTTACAGGGGAACAATTCTTTTTCCTGAATCAGAGATACAGCCTACAGTCCTTCACGCTCCTTTTTATCTACCTGAATCTCTCCCAGGTAGATAAATGGAGCTTTCCTAACAAAGCTGAGGACATCCCAACCTGTATGTCTAAGATCCATCCATATCCCCAAACAGACAGGACTTTCCATCACTTCTCAGATTCAGCGTCATAGTCGTCCCTCAGGAAGAAAGACAGGAGACGAGAACTGCAGGTCCAGATTGTGGGCTGAGGTAATTTGGAAAGATAATACCAAAGTCTCAGGTGCCTGGAACATGGTTTTGAAGAGGAATTCCATGCTCTGGGTGGGCATAAAAGTACCAGCTCCAAGAACTTCTCACATTGTAAAGAGAATGTAGCCAAAGAGCAACCAACAAGGCATGCTGTGCATAGGGCCCAGGCAAAGGTACCAGGTTGCCTTGGTGCTCATTTCTTTATACTGCATCACAGAAACTCTGTACTTCAGTCATACCAAAAAAGCTTGCTATTTATGCTATTTTCCAAATAGACCACGGTCTTAACAGCACTTTGACTTTAACCATTCACATCTCCCAATCTGGAATGTCTCTCCCCATACACTCTAATCTGGCAAGCTCATTTCTCTCAGATTCAGTTTACCCATGATCTCCTTTGGGAAGACTGAGTTAGCTACACTTCTTGTGCTCCTACAGCAGTTAATCAACTACTGAGTTTCCACAGGCATCATATTACTGTGACATGTTTACATGCCTGTCTCTACAGCTACGCTAAGAGATCCTAAAGGAACTGGACTATGGTCTCACCATGATTTTATTCACTAAATCTAGAACCTTTTTCCATGTATGTAATGTTGAATGGGAACATAAACTCAAAAATAAAGTAGCAATCCCGAAACTTTGATTTAATAAATAGATAACTGTCTATTTCTGGATATTTCTGTCATATGTAAAAATTGAATCAAAATCAACTGACACATTCTTGTATTCATTTTAAAAGCATTAATCCCAATTATGAAACAAAGACTAGCTTCTTCCTATACACTAGGATTCCTATAGCAACTAGAGAAAAGTCACATTAGGGTCAACCAAGAATTCTAAGTCTCACCAAAAGCAGATCCTAAGAAAAGAAATTGGGTACAAATATATTTGGGGGGCATGATACCAGAAAGCACTGGGAGAGAGCAGAAAACACAGCACAAATGAGAAGAGCTAATTGTTTCTCATAAGGACATCTGCATGTGCAATGCCTTAATATATTACTTCTGTGTCTTCTCAAAGAGAAACAAGAAAAACTTGCTTTGGAAAAGAAATTAGCTTTAAAAAACCAAAGGTGCTCTGATCTCATTATTCCAACTTGTAGATTCATCTATTTGAAGAACTTTAGGTTCCTTAACTACATGACCCAGTCTTTGAAGCTTCCCCTCTTTTTATACACATACACACCTCATCATTTATTTTAATGAAGAGAAATTAGGCAATAAAGCCCTTCAAATCTGCTATGCCAAATGGAATATACACAGCTAAGTAATGTAAATCACGGATTCTCCTCCCTGAGGTTGAATATATGGTATATGTTAGATACCCACAAAAGCTAAGCCCCAAATTCTTAATTCTCCAACACCATTTCCACCCCCATAAAATACATATGCAATGAGCAGGAAACAAAATCACACTGAAAAGGAAGTGCTGGCTGTATTTGTTAGATGAGTGCTCAAAACTCAATTTCATGCTGGAGCAAAATTCAAGTTTCTCAATTTTATGAACATCTATAAGAATTGAAATTGTAAACGTCAAAGTCACTAACATCAAGTGTTCTGGTTAGCTTCTCCTGTACAACAATTCACTCCAACCACATGAAAAATAACAACAGTCATCTATTTCTTACCCATATATCAGTGTTATCAGCTGTGAGTTCAGCTGATCTACCCTGGACCCAGGCTTAATTCTAAGATGCAAGCTGGGTTCAAGTCTGTTGAACATGAGCAGGCCTTCTTGGAGCAGAGAGCTTGGGGGAGCATGTATATTTCCAGGCGGAGGCATAGGGTGAGCCTAAATGAACTGGTACATTACAAGTCTCTGCTCATATCACGACTACCAGTATCTCATTGGCCAAAGCAAGTCTCACAGTCAAGTCCAATATCAGTGAGATAGGGTAGGACACAGTCTTCCCTAGTTGCTGGAGAGGAAGAGAATAATTATGTGCTGAACAAATCTAGTGTATCACACAAAGTCAAGAGAAGCCTCATGTTAAATTCTTCCTCGGAATAGAAATATCACAGCAAGCTCCCTAATAATGTACTGAAATCAGATGATATTCCACAGTGTGGAGTTCAAAGTGGAGCTTTTTCAACTTTGGTCCATGAATATTTTGTAAACAACATCTAATGCATCTTCACATTTCTATGTTTTATAAACAGTTCAACAAATTAGATGTCAGAGAATCTTCAGGGCGGAAGTTTCCTGATAAGAGGAATCTCATAAAGAAATTATGGTATATTTAGAAACCAGAATGACATTTCCATCCTTTATTTGTTTACCACTTGAACTTTAGTAACTATATGGCAATGCATTAAAAGTATTCTTAGTCATTTTCTTGGTGATTTTCCAGTCTCCTGAAAAATTATAGACCCAACAATAGTTCAAGGACTTCATAATTCACCAAAATTGTCTAAACTGGAAAAGCTCTCCTTTTTTTTCCTGAAATGCTCAGGACTAAAGCCAGTGGAGTTAGAACGGACCTACTTTCAGCTTAAGGTCTTTGGAAATCTGTGGAATTTATGATCGATCCATTTTTGTTGTGGTTATCTGTTTATGGTAAAGTGATTTAAAATAGTGATTCTCATTTTTTCAACCATCAGCCCTAAGAGCAGTACTAGCAGCAACAATTATTCCAATTACAGTTGTGACCAGTGGCTATAAAAGTACCACTTTATACTGAGACCTCATGAAAGTGCCCGAGCATTGAGGCACGAAGCAAGGAGTTGTTTTTCTCTCTACTGATGTGTATCCTTATGTTTTAGGGAGTTGTTTATGTTTCCCCTCCCCATAACGCTCTTTAGATTTTTGGTCAGTGATATTCTATAATAGATAGGAAAAAACAATACTTAATTAGGTTTTAAAAGGTTTGACTTTAGCTTTAACCATAGTGATTTTATCACAGCATGGGCAGAGAGAGGAGAAAGCCAACAGAAAGTAGTGAAAAGGAAGTCTCAGCAGGCAAGATGGCAAAGTTTTTCAGTGAGAAAATTAGGTTGGACAGGATATACACAAAGCACACTCTAGCCAGCGATCAATCATGTAAAACTTGGTATTTAGAGGGCCTCTTTTATCCTAAGAATTCAAGGGACTTTCCAGGCATAAAAACAACATTCATGTGTATCAGAAACAAGTATTGCTGAGTTGAACATGCAAAAAAGGAAAAAAAAAAAAGAAAGTTGGGTTATCTGTTCAATAGAAATACTGCCAGCCAGCATCTGTGATAAGTCTAGGCATCTATAAAACAAGCTATGTGATTTAAATTGATCAAACCATGTGGTCCTAGGATAGAGTCTAAAAACAGACAGTGAAAAGCACAGTAACCAGCAACGAGCTTATATCTCAGCAGCCATGGTTTTGTCTCATGTAGAAATCATATCTAACAACATTTTCTAAAGGATATCAGTTAGCTGTTTGTGAATATTGAAATTCAAGTTAAAGAAGACTTCATCTTCGGTACTACTTCTCATAGAAATCCCCCAACATACAGGCATATACATACACACACCTGAAGTATATTACCTTTAAATAAAACAAATATTCAAACTGTTAAGATTATAAGGTAAGGTTTTAGAAATGAGTTAAGCATCAACACAAAAATGCAGACATATGATATACAAGCAGTAAAAGTATATGACTTTATTGCCTACAATAATGAGTAGTTTTATATACTGTAGTATTTGGAGATTTTTGCTAAACTCTATGGTAAGTGATAATAGACTCTTAGACAACTGACAAAATAGACTTCCTATTTTTTAAGATGCTACTTCCCATTCTGGTTTTATTATTGAAACTTTAAAATAAATTTTAACATCTAAGTGAACAAATATCCACTCATCTTTCCCCTTTTCCAAAATCAGTAAAAAGTCATTTCATTATATAAGGTAAAAGCATCGACAATAATTACCTGGCATCATTTAAAAGTAAATTATTCCTTACTTTTGAAAACAATGTAGATTCTACCAGCTTTACTAATGGAACAGATTTGATCAACTTATTTCCCATAAGAATGTATTTTGAAGATCACTAATTCAGGCAAATAATTAAATTTCTTCAGGAAAAAAATGTCCTCATGAAGAGTATATACTGTTTACCAAAAAGAAGCCCATTTGTAGCTTTAACATTATGTAACTAACGAAGTTCAAATGGAAAAAAAAGGTACCACAAAACTAATGAATAAATTTACTTTTTAGGGTTCTAGAGTAAACTACCCATAATTTTTGCAACACAAGGACTTACCCTGTCGTTAGCTACAGAAAATTGTGGATAAAACCACAGCTAAAAAACAGTAAGCTATGCCAATAGAAATATGCAAAGAACTGTGTTTTGTTTTGGCTCCGGAGACAGGGAAGGAAGGTGCTGGAGCTACTGCTGGAATTCTGTGTGCTAGAACACACACACAGAGTTTTGAAAAAGAACTAACAATGCTTGTATGGTGTCCACAGAAGTAGATTAGCAAAATAGACAGATGGCAACGAATTAATCTAACACTCAACTCTAACACTTTACAGTTATGTTGCCATTACACACTTCTCTACTGTACTAATTCAGACTTCAACTTGACATTGATCACAAAAATATATGCATATATTCAACACCATCTGCTGCTGAAGTACAATTCCAGGGAAAGGAGTTAGCCACCATGAGATGTCAATAGTAAAGGCTGGTTCCGAGGTAACACATTCAGTGCAGAGGAAGTAGAGGGTGATCCAGCTGCTGACCCAGTTATTTTTGCCAAAACCCAACTGACACCTCTCCCATTCAAAACATTTACCCCAAAACAAAGCAGTACAAAGCACAGACCCCTGCCTGGAGTAACCCTTTCATAATTTATATACCTTTAAAATAGGTTTTCAACTTGAATTAAAAATCAATGCCAGTTACATAAATAAATTTTTCATTTGCTCTTTTTCTGTTGGTGAAACTGTAAACCAAGAGAACAGGGGATTTTTTTAGTGCATTCAGTGTGGAAAGAATTGAATGTACTGTATATACATGAAACATACATAAGAAAACCAAAAGTCATGACTAAAATAATCACGACAAGTCCAAAGCTGTCCAGAGAACCCTTACCCATTGCTACTAACCCACCAACTTCTTCACTTCCTAACGCCACATGGTCTAGGGGCTTAGGGCTGCTGTTGGTCAGCACATGCCAGGAGGTTCTAAAAGTGTCACAGCTGCAAACACCCACGTGTTCAGGCTGCCCATGTCTAGGAGAAGAAAACAAAGCACTAGATCATGATGCTTCTGAATCATTTAATGCACTGTTTTGACAGACTTCAAATTCTCCAAGTAAAAGAAAACCTCTTAGTAATAAAACAGAAGGGAAGATGGATAGACAACAAAGAATATAATGGAAGATATTTGAAGATATTTTGACATTTTCCCCCAAACAATACTCATTTCATAAATTTGTATACTTGAGCAAATATATTTATAAGGTGAAGAGGGAAAACAGAAATATTTTCAAGAATGAAGTGTTTGAAGTCACATCAAGCTCAAGCTTCTGACATTAATGCTTTGACCTAAATGTAACCTACAATAATAAACCAAAAAATGAAACAAAAAATAACATGAACCAAAAAGGGGGGGCATCATTATTGTGAGAGCTAGACATGTTCAATACTCAAAGAAAAAGTCCTTAAAAATAGTCATGAATGATGTTGCAAACTGTTAATTTATTAGTAAAGCAATGGCTGTTGAAGGTAATTAATGCAATTAACCAACACCCCAGGAAAAGCAACCTTAAGAACAGCTATCCCTACGGTGACGCAATCCACTTCCCAGATGCTTCAGGATATTCCCAAATTAAAGTTCCCTATCATTAAATGAGGCCACAGATAAAAGATTCCAATTATTATTTGGACTATAGAGCATGCTATGAGATTTAAAAAGAGTGTTTGGTAGAGTGTTAAGCAGAAAAGCTGCCGCACTAATAAAAATATAAAGGAAAAATAAAATACAAAGAACTTGCAATTCACGTTCTCAGAATTCTTTATTCCGAAGTCAATTCTTTTTTAATCTTGGCATGGTGTATAGCGTTAGCTGACTTCATAAAAGGTACTCATCCAAAGAAATGCAATCATGTTAATAAAAATCTTTTTATTCAAACGTTTCTTTGTATCACATTAAGCTCAATGATTAAGGAGAATATCCCATTTCTATTTAATAATAAAGTTTATAAGCATCTTGGTAAATTTTACTAAAAATTGGCTTGGCTTAAAGAAAAGTTTAGATTCTCCAGCTACATCATAATTCACAATGATTATGGAAAAGACCGAAGGACACCTGCAGCATCTTTGTGGGAGAACCTGGACACAGAATAAATTAAATTGCAATTTATCATTCCCACTGAAAGGATTTTGCAAACCTGTAAGTAAAGTGCATTTACTGGTAACAACTTGAGAAACTGATAAATACTTGCAAAGGAAAGCAGGTTTCAGAGCCAGGGTAAGAAAAGAGGAAGATCATAGGGTTTGCAAATAATTCAGAAAAGCTAGAAGCATCTGTGTACCTTAAGGGACATCACAGAAAGTAGAAATTTTGATAGGCCTTTGATTCTGGCAGGAAGGAGTATAAATGCTGTTTCAAGAATAAAAATATGGAAACAGCAAGGTGATTTCATAGTTTGGGGTTTGGGGAGTGCCATGGGTGTTTTGCACTTTACAGTCAAATAGGTTTGAGCTACACACAGGTAAATGGGCTTGATTACTCTTTAACACAGAAGGAAATAACAGAACATAGAACCAGAGAAAATGCATCGTGCTTATTCCTCTGCAAAATTCCTAGCAAGCCTCCCTGCTTCTTCAGCAGAGGGCACTCTGTAATGAAAAGTGGCTGGCAGCCCAACGATACTATACTGTACTGTCCCAGACTATAGTTACAACATCAACTGAGAAGTTAAAGAACTACTGGAGGGTAAGTGAGGAAGTCAGACTTTTTCCTCCACTAGCTTATATAGCCAACAACTGGGGTAATGCACCCTCCCCAAGACTGCACGGGCCAGTGGGTGTGTGCATGTGTGAGTGTGCACATCTGGGCCTAGGAGAGAGGGGATAAAGGTGCACGGAGCTAAAGCAAGAGCATGCACACAAGCAAGAGACAGAGCGAGGAAAAGAGAGAGCAGAGAGATAGCGAGATGGAGAGAACACCAGAGAGAGATGCCAGAGAAAGAAAGTGAAGAAGGTACACAGGTTATAAGGTGATGGGAGAATATCAGGATAAACAAAGATGTAATATATATATATATATATAGAGAGAGAGAGAGAGAGAGAGAGAGAGAAAGAGAGTGTATATATATATCTGCAATCAAAAAAATAATTAATATTAAAAAAAGGAGGTGAAGATCCCTGGGAGGTTTTGGACTCACTGCCCCCCAGCTAACCCCCCAGTCCTGCTTCCTGACCCTACCCTGCATGATACATCCATGTAACTGCTAAAACCAATAAAGAACCTACACAGACTAGTGAGCCTGATGCTTACAACTGATGACAAGGATTTGTTACATCATAACTCCCTTCCCACTTTAAACTCATCTGGGTGAACCTGCAATGGTTCACGTTCCAGTGGTCCGATGGTGTGAACGCACACCTACCCATGGCTAATCTGTTGCTCACCCTCCAACCCACCCCCCTGACCCTGTTACCCAAACTACCTCAAGCTTCCTCCTTCATCTGTTACAAGCATGTATCGTAGCACAATATCCCTATGAAAGCCGAAAAATTAACAAGTTGCTTAAAATGTCAACGATCGACATTCAAACTCCTTGGAGTTGGTTTCAGAGGGAAAACATTACAAACATGTACCCTTCCTTTCTGCTCCAAAGAAGAGCTGAAAAGAAGATCCCCTTTTCAAGATGTTTTCCTGTTCTTCAACCTGTTCTCACGTACAAACTATGTGAGACAACTTTTTTGTAATTAATTAATTTTATTTTACATTGCTGTCTACCCCAGGGTTCTCCCACCACCTTATCACTTGTGAACTATCATCTTAACCTTTTTTACCCATCACACCCCTGATTTCCCCCTCCCCATCTCTTGCTCTATGCTTCTGTTCCGCTGACAGCTTTAAGTTTCTCTTGTCCGTTTGTTTGTGAGACATCTTTAATGCCAATTAAATGCCTAGAGTGCTGTCCTGTCCTTTTAAGCATAATGTTCCATCTGCCACCAGGACCATGATTTGTTTAACCAGTCCTTCATGGATGAATATTCAGGATGTTTCTATGTTTATATTATGTAATACTGCAAAGAACATCCTTTCACATAAAATTTTTTGTGTATGTGCAAATACACCCACAACAAATTCCTGGCAATGGTCATGCTAGGACAATCGTCATATACTTTTAAGACACATTTCAAATAAAATGTTAGACAATAAGATTAGTGATTTCTAAAAGAGAAGGGGGTGGGTAAACAAGGTAAAATGGAAAATTGTATGGTGAAGGACAGAACTGGACTCAGAGGTAAACATAATGCAGTATAGACACATTCTGATTTTTAATGATGCACACTTGAAACTGACAGTGTACTGTTACATCAACAAATGCAAAATACAACACACATACATTGCCAGAACTGGCACACAGACAAGCTGCACAGACTCACTACATGCTTACTTTGCTGTCATTTGGGGAAGACGTCTCAAGTTATGTCTCAAACTCAAATGCAAAGTTAAAAAAGAGAAGAACACTATTTTTCATATCTTCTCTATCCTTTACCTATAGCACACAAAGCCTGGCAACCACTGATCCCCCAGTCACCCTCCAGAACTTGCTGATTTAATGAGTAGTAAGGCAACTAGATAAATGAGAGGGGAAAGTGGGTTCTATAAGCTGTCTAGGAAAAGTCTACACTCAACAGAGTAGTTTTTTGCTTTGTTTTGTTTTTTCTGTTTTGTTCACACCTTGTGTCAGTCCACTGGAGTATTATCTGCCAACAGTTTCAGAGGACTGTAGTCACAAAAGTGATGGTTTATAAATAAACCTCTCTGTAAAACTCAGAATTCTAGTTTGCACTTTTTTATGTCACTGTAGTGCACTAAGTCTTCAGGTGGTGGCACCTTAGTGGCTTCAGAAGTCTTACCAAGACTAAATTACTCCCCCAAATTTTTGGATGGGGAAATTACTATCAATTAATGCAATTAGAATCAATCTGAAAGCTAGCATGAGGTAGCATTTGAATAGTTCAAACCCCAGTAATTCAGATTTGGCAAAAAGTTAAATGGAGCACCAAAAATAGGCCAGAGAACTGTCTGCGGGTATTACAGAACATTCCAGCAGCACGGGTAGAGGACAGTCATGCTGGACCTACTCACAGGGGTGGCAGCTAACAGTTTAAGGAGTTACAGTAGTGGGTGACAAGTTGCAGCACTTAAAATGCCAGCTATTAATTTTGTTGTCTATTATTTATTCTAAATATTCGTCAACTGGACTTCAGGTTATTAGAATTCCTCTAGATAGTATAATTTCTGTGAAGGGAAACATACCTATCAGTTTATCATTTAAGCCCATTTGTCATTTCTGAAGGATGGTAAGGGGTGAGAGGTTTTGATTCCACTCAGAGCACTGATTTGTACTTTCCTGTGTTCTTCAGGTTGAAATTCTGCAAGGCTTTCTCCTTTGAGGCATTTTCATAATTAATGGCATTTAATGCATGGTATTAACAAGGATTGGAAATGAACATTTTTGAGCACCTCATGTCCCTATCATCATCCCAGACTCTCTGTTTGTTATTTTACATATCCCTCCCACAGTTGTGCCAAATATGTACTAGTCTGCATGTAGTTAACATACGTGGAAGCACATGCAGAATTTAAGTAACTTATTCAAGGAGTTCAAAGCTAGTTATTTGCCCCAAAACACAGCTTATTCTCTGTACAAAGTTAACAGTGACTTTGCAGCTGTCAAAACTTCAAGAAATATTTTCAGATAAGAACATAAGCGAACAGAAAAAAGAAGAAGTATTTTAAACTCTGGAAATTGTTAGCATTGATGTGAACCAGCTCTCCAATCAAGAAAGAATGATAAGGAATGATGAATGCAAATATCCAATTTACAAACAGGCAGCAGGACACAGAACATCGTTCGTCAATTTGGGATTGCTCATCCTAACAGAAGAGGGTGAACATGTAGACAATCTGGGAACACAGACCTTTTAAAAGGTCTATTTAACCTTGGACTGCACTTTTTCTCAGTTGAATTATTATTATTATAAACAGCAAATTATCACAGCCCTCTTATTATTATAAGATCTTATTTCCTTGATGTTAGATTCCAAAACATTGTGTTAAAGGGGACTTGATGCCAGGGAGGACAGATGTGACTCGCATTGGGCGTCATCAACTGATTCTCATTCCAGCCTGTTTGACTTCTCCTAAAATCAGTTCATAGGCTCAGACTGATGTCACGGGCCAGTGAGAACAAAATCCTCACATATCAAAACTAATCTGGGGCCATGCATGGTGGCGCATGCCTGTAGGTGGCAGCCTAGGAAGCCATGGCCAGAGCCAGGAATCGCGGTTCGAGTCCCATTGGGGGCACGTAGCAAGACCTAGTCCCAAATAAATAGCTTGGCATGGTGGCACGTGCCTGTAATCCCAGCTACCTGGGAAGCTGAGGCTCGGGATTGCTTGAGTCTGTGGTACCCCAGGCAATGTGAGTCTACAGGCAAAAACAGCGAGACCTAGTCTCAAAAAACAAACAAAAAAAAACCCTAATCTGATTTCAGAAAAAGATCATTTCTCCAATGAAAAATCAACGTAGAACACAAGCAAAGTCATTAACAGATAAAGGAGCAAAGTGCAAATCAAGAGGAAGAAATGAAGGGGCTATTCACAGTTCCATGAGATCATGAACTAGAGTACACTTCTTGGGTAATCGCATTTAACGTATCTACTATACAGTTTGTGTGAACAACAAATTAAGGTAAAGACAGAATTCCATAGACCAAATTTCACATAAAAACACAAGGCAGATAATTGAGGGTTTGACAGCACAACTTCAAAAACTGGTGGCAAATGAAAGATTTCACAGTCTGGTTGTATTATACTCAGTTCTCTGACCCATGCATCTCAGAAACACAATCTCAATTTATGTTCCTCAGCCACTGGAATTATTTTATCCAAGAATAAGATAGCGATCGTATTTAAGCTACATAGTTTTTCCAAGTTGCTATATCAGCCTCTCAAACTTTAATTTTAAAAAATCTGCATAGAGTAATAACAAACTCAAGACAGGGTTTAAAACATAGATGCATACTCCATGCTAATATTAAGTCAGCAATATTTTCTTCACTTCTAATCTATTCCTTTACAAGTAGATTACTCTTATTAACTCAGCTGTCACTAGTTACACAAATAAATGAAATAAAAATTTTTAATCTCATGTGAGCAGAGGCTTTGAAAGAAAGAACATTTTGAGTACTTACCAGGACTTTCTTCACTACTTAGGACATCTCTGTGAGGAGGGCAGTACAGTCCCTCATTGTGGCAACCAGGAAGCTGAGTCAGGAGGTACCAGGTGCCAGACACTACCACAGACCAGATTGGGCTCATGCTGTGAAATAAAGAACACCTCATTTTACTACCTTATCTGTCCCCGGGAAACTGGAGACAAGGTGAGCATGCAAACCTCTAGTGATAAGCGTCCCATCCCTCCAATGTTTACCTAAAAAAAATTCCTTAAAGAAATAAAAATCAATTTATAAATAATCCCCCTGCCCCCAATTACCTCACAAAAACCGGTAAAGTTAACCTGTTTACCAGTTTTATTACATCTTCACCATTTTGCCTTCCTTTAAAATTCATCATAAAATGTGCTCTGTTCTCTATATATAGCCCTTTTTTTGTTGAATAAAAGGTTGACTGGCCCATTACCTCCAACCAATCCTTGGCTAAACAATCTCTCTTTTCCATCCTGTCTTTGTACCCTGCGTTTAGCTCTCATCACCAGGCATCAGGGATATAAGCAGCAAATGGCCACATGGGTTCTTTCAAATACACCACACAGTCTCCTCTTAAGGAAAGCCATGAAGCCCCAGCTGGAAGAGAGAGAATTGGGTTTTAAACTCCAGTTCACAACTTCATAGTTGGGTGACCTTTAGGAAGATGATAAGCAAGGTTCTTCATTTTTTCATTTGTAAAATGGGAATAACAAAATCTGAATCTTGGCGGGAGGTGTAGCAAAGGTGAAAAATTTAAGTGCTATTATATTCCAGTGACCATTGTTAATTTCCAAAAGAAAACACATATTGTTATGTTTAGTAAAAATACAAAAATAATTGAATAAAATGAAGCATAGGATGCAGGACTAATGCAGCACAGGAACAAGAGGACTAAAGACACCTGTGTTCATCTAGACTATCAGCCTTCCTGAGGCCAAAGAAACATTGCACCACCCTCTTTCTACAAAAAACAGATGCTCTGTGAGTTTTAGCTTTTCAGGGTGAAGGACTTCAAATGGGGCACTCTAAAGAGGAAACTGTCAAATCGCAATGTCTGCAGAAGAGCCTCACAGAAAAACCTGGAGCAGACAGATGTCAGAGTGGTTTCTAGCAGCAGCCTTAAGTGGAGGACAAAGGCCTCACAATACGCTGTACATCTATGTCAGCAAGGAATGACATGGTAACATGGTTCAGGTGCTTTGACTGTGGTATCTACCCCAGGGATTGTCAAAGCATGCATCCCAGCACTCAGATCACCTTAGAACTTAAAAAAAAAGTAAACATCTGGCCCCACCTAGAACTACTGAGTCAGAAACCTTGGGGATGGAGCCTTGACAATGGTGTTTTAACAAGTCTTCCCAGGATGCACGCTTAAGTGTGAGAATGACTTTTCTAACTTGACTCAAGTGCAGGTAGGACCTGAAATATATCAGAGAAATGACAGCAATGGCAAATTGAATTTTAAGAGCCTACAATTCTGACCATCTCTCACAAACTAAGCTGAGTGACCAAAAGGAGGAACCTACTTCTCCCAAGATGGCCACTTAACACATCCAACAGGATGTTACCTACAAAACACATATCACTGGGTTGACTAATCAAAAGAACCTGCTACTTGCTCTTGTGACATTGATCACTTAAGGACTCAAATGTTTGCTAACAATACTTACTTTTTTATTGCAGTTAGAACTAAAACTTTCTTCCCCACATTCTAAGTGTGGTTACATGGTGATATAATCCACAGAGTACAGTATGGAAAGGTGGGGGGGGATCATTTAACAGTGGAGAAATGAAAATGTCACTTGACTTCCTTTACCAACAATTGGTAACCCTTGTCTCTAGACACTTGAGACAGTGAGTGAAGGACACACACAGAGAATGACAGTGGCAGTCTTTATCATGACTCATACTTTATTTTGTTCCATTTGTCCCAGTCTTGACTGGTGCTTTTTGGCACATTTTGATGGTTCTCCACCGTAGATGTGCAACAAGCTTTGGGACCTCAGTGCCCCACTTTAATCCAATGGCTTGCACATTTACCTATAAGGGAATGAGTAACTTTGGAGCATTTCTCTTCCTCTTCTTTCCTCTTGGGGCATTATCATTCTACAAAAGATCTTCCACACTGAGAGTATGTTTTCTCGTTATGCAACAGATGGAAGAGGCCCTTTAGAATGTGCAAGTTTTAAGGGTCCCAGGGTCCCCTGAGTCTGCACGCTAACATACTCAGGAGAAAAAAATCAGGAAAATCCAAACAGAGGGACATCCATAAAACACATGAACAATATTTCTCAACTTTGTCTAGATCATCAAAAACAAGGTATGTCTGAGAAATGATCATGGTCTTGAGGAGCCTAGACACCTATGACCCAAACCTTAGGAATATTATTCATCAAAGAAGACAAACTTATGTCATTCACAGCAACATGGTTGGAGCTAGAAGGAATCACATCAGGGGAAATAAGCCAGAAAGAAAAAGAGAAATATGGGATGGTCTCACTTATATGAGGGATAGAGGGAAAAGAAGCAAACAAATGGACAAGAAAAATTTAAAACTGTCAACAGAACTGAAGCATAGAGCAAGAGAGGGGGAGGAGAGTAAAATTGGGGAAGGGGAGGGCACAAGAGATAAAGAGGGATCGTAGGTGACAAGGTGATGGGAGAACCTTGGGGTAGACAATGATGTTATATATATATATATATATGTGTGTGTGTGTGTGTGTGTGTGTGTGTGTGTGTATGCAATCAATAAAAAAATGTTTTAAAAGAAATGAGGTCCCAGGCTTGCCAGCGCCCGGGGTCCGCGCGGGCCGTGAGCCCGCGCACCCCCGCGGCCACACCACTAGGGGGTGGGTGTGGTCGATGGCGCCCGTGCACAGCGGCCCCCCACGCTTCCCCCAGGTAAGGCGTGGTGGGGCCGTGGCTTGGGCCGGCGCGCGGGCAGCACCGCACATCTGAGTCCTTTGACATCACAGGGCTGGTAGTGCGGCGGGGG
>PVHY01015318.1:9976-36343 GCA_004024945.1 Uropsilus gracilis
CTGGGATTACAGGAGTGCACCACCACGCCCAGCTATATTTTTTGCGACCAGGTCTCGCTACTTTGCCCCGAGTGGGACTCAAATCGTGATGCCTGGTCCCCGCCACAGCTTCCTAGGTTGCTGCTTACAGGCACACGCCACCGTACCCAGCAGATGATGTTTCTTGACAATGGAAAAGAAAGATGTATTGTAAAATTTACACATTGGAAAGGAAGAGGTAAAGCATTTTAGGTTATGTTTATCAAAAATATATATAACAATAATATATCTATTATATAAGGAATATAAGGAATGAGGCAATTTAGAAGGACATACTCCTATAGGAAAAAATACAATAGGAAATTTAATAAGCAGTGGAGATACAAGCTGCAAAATAAATACACATACCTGTAACAACATGATTTTATTGAGTAATAATTATAATCATAAAAATGATAAATTTCAACTAGTGCATGTGCAAAATCTATAAGCTCTCAAGAAATAGCTTTTACAAGTGTATATTCAAGATTATAAGAAAGGACTCCATCACTAAACAAATAAATTACAGGTCCATTCTTTTTTTTTATAATTTATTTATATATAAATTTCACATGATTGCAATCCCAGGAATTTACCATTCCCCCACCCTCCCCTCCCATCCTTCCCTTTTCCCTCCTGACCATAGTTGTGTGCTTCAGTTTGGTGCTTAGCTTGTTTTGTCTTTTCCTCATGGCTTTTGTTTATTTTTTTCACTATATCCCATGTATTAGTGAAACCATTTGGTTTCTGTCTTTCTTTTTGACTTGCTTCTACTAGTATGATTTCTTTTAAGTACATCCATGTTGTCATAAAGTCGTTGAATTTGTCATTCTTAATTGATGAATAACATTCCATCGTGTATATATACCACATTATTTTTCATCCAGTCATCTGTTTTGGGGCACTTAGGTTGCTTCCATGTCCTTGCAATTATAAATAGTGCCGCGGCAAACATCCGAGCACAGGTGTCCCTTTGTACCCACATTGAAGTCTCTTTTGGGTAGATCCCCAAGAGAGCAATTGCTGGGTCAAATGGTATTTCCATTTTCATTAATTTGAGGGTCCGCCACATGGCTTTCCATAGAGGTTGGACCAGTTTACTTTCCCATCAGCAGTGTAGGAGTGTTCCTTTCTCTCCACATCCTTGCCAGCACTTGTTGTTGCCCATTTTATGGATGTGGGCCATTCTTACTGGTGTAAGGTGGTATCTCATTGTGGTTTTGATTTGCATTTCCCTTATTGCTAGTGACATTGAGCAATTTGTCATGTGCCTGTTGGCCATTTGTATTTCCTCTTTGGAGAAGTGTTTTTTTAGTTCTTCTCCCCATTTTTTGATTGGGCTTTTTATTTTGCTTTTGTTTAGTTGTGTAAGTTCCTTGTGGATCTTCATTATTAAACCCTTATCACTATTGTGGAGGGCAAAATTTTTTTCCCATTCGGTTGGGCTTCTTTTAGCGTTTTCTGTTGTTTCTTTTGCTGTACAGAAGCTTTTTAGTTTGATGTAGTCCCATCTGTTTATGTTTTCCTTCATTTTTTTGCCATCTGTAGATGTTTCTAGAAAGGGATTCCTGAATTGTAATTCCTGGAGGGTTTTACCCAAGTTTTCCTCTATGTATATTATGGTTTCAGGTCTGACCTGTAAGTCTTTTACCCAATTTGAGTTTATTTTTGTACATGGTGTGAGGGCGTTGTCTTGGTCCATTTTTTTCATGTCTTAGTCCAATTTCCCAGCACCATTTGTTGAAGAGGCTATCTTTGTTCCAACTAAGTTTTCCACTCCTTTGTCAAAGATTAGTTGACTATATGTGTGGTTTTATTTCAGGGCATTCAATTCTGTTCCATTGGTCTGATTGTCTGTTTTTGTACCAGTACCAAGCTGTTTTAATTATTATGGCTTTGTAATATAAAAATATGGAATGCTTCACGAATTTGCGTGTTATCCTTGTGCAGGGGCCATGCTGGTCTTCTCCATACCGTTCCAATTTTTGTATATGTGATGCCGAAGCAAACACAGCCCATTCTTTAACATTAAAAAACTGTAACTTCTTGAGCATCTAATTTTTTGTGCCACTTAGTTTTTCCTAAAATGGGAATAAAATAATATTTATTCATTACCCGGAAGTACGCATGGTTGGAACTTCAAGAGATAAGCCTGAGATGCCGGGGATGGTGGTGCATGCCTGTAAGCAGCAGCCTCAGAAGCCATGGCGGAGACCAGGGATCATGGTTCGAGTCCTGCCCAGGGCAACATAGAGAGACCTAGTCCCAAGAAATAGGTGGGCGTGGTGGTGCACACCTTTAATCCCAGCTACCTGGGAAGCTGAGACTGGGGATTACTTGAGTCAGTGGTACCCAGGGCAAGGTGAACCAGGCAAGGTTCCACAGGGAAAAATAGTGAGACCTAGTCTCAACAACAACAACACCAAAAAAAAAAAAAAAAAAAGGGAGAGATAAGCCTGAGAGACTAACTACTCTGGCGACCTGTCACAGAACTCCACCTACAATGTCTTCAGACCTGGAGAGCCAATTACCTGGCCCAGATACGTGTGCAACATCAACAAAACTCCCTCCCTTTCCAACGATGTGAGGAAATCCACATAGGTATTACTGCCGCCCCATGGCAGAACTGTAAAATCCAAGAAAGGAGAGGAACAGAAGCCACCATTAGACTGGAGTCTGTCCCCACTAGGGAATGTATCCACTGCCAGTTCCTGGGAATGGTTCCCTTCCCAAGATACCAGATCTGTATGGGACAAAAACAGCACCAAGGGACAGGCACTGCCAAAGAGATAGCCAAAATGACTGTCACCTCTACCACAGGAAGTGCTGCACAGTGGAGACTGGACACATCCGCTCTGTGAGAGGTCTCTGACATGCAAGACTTACCTCACAGAAAACTCTGGAGATCCCAACAGCCTGGACCTCTGCATCAAGGAAATAAGGTTTTCCCCCGAAAAAGAGGATGTCACTCCAGGAAAAAGAGACCAGTAAGTCAAGCATCAACCAATGACTTAGAGTGAGAGAGGAGTTGGAGTCACCAGAGGCAGGAGATGGTAGGGTGATATAGTGAGGGCCATAAAGTGACTAATAACTCTACAGATATGACTAATGTTGCATGAAAATTAAAAAAATAAATAAAAAGAGCCAGGCACAGTGGCGCGTGCCTTTAATCATAGCCTACAGAACTAGGCCGAGACTAGGAATCACTTGAATCTGCAGTGTTGAGACCTGCCCAGGGCAACATAGGGAGACCTAGTTTCAAAAAACAGCTGAGCATGGTGGCATGCACCTGTAATCCCAGGTACCTGCGAAGTTGAGGCTGGGGATTGCATGAGTCTGTGGTACCCTGGGCAAAGTTAGCCTGCTGTTCCCCCAGACCTAGTCTCAATATAAACAAGCAAACAAATAAATAAAAATTAAAAAAAAAAGAAATATAAAAGAAGAAATAGATACTAATAGAATTTACCCCTCTTGAGTTGGAACATTCAATATTTTAAATATATAAATCCTGTAAAAGGAAATACCCACGTGTATAGAAATATGCATAATATATACAATGAAGATGTCTTTTTTTTTTTTTTTTTTTTTTTTTGAGACTAGGTCTTGCTGTTTTTTTGCCTGTGGAATCACAGTCTCTCGTTGCCCAGGGTACCATGGCCTCAAGCAATCCCCAGCCTCAGCTTCCCAGGTAGCTGGGATTACAGGTGCGCACCACCACACCCAGCTATATATTTTTGGAACCAGGTTTCACTACGGGCCTTAGGTGGAATTCGAACCGTGATCCCTAGCCCCAGCCGCTTCATAGGCTGAAGCTTACAGGCCTGAGATACCGTGCCTGGTCTTGAAGATGTCTTTGCAACATTGGCAACAGTAGTAAAATGTTGGGTACTACATAAAGGAGAACAATTAAATAAAATCCTTTTCTTTCATATAGTGGAGAACAATGTAACTTTTAAAAATAATGAAACAAATGGAGAGAGCTGGTAGCTAGAGGAAACTGGAACAACAACCTTAGGATAGGGACACATTCTGTTCACATAAACAGTGAATATAACTGGAGATATATTCAAAATAACTGGGAAATATGTATTAATTTTAGAAAGTATTTCTTGAATACATATGTTCTATGGCTTGTTTTAGGTACTGGATTGATACTATGACAAAGCTAATATGTGAGCTATTTTATTTATCTCGATGGCATGGGATGAAGTAGAGAAGAGGGGCTTTCATGTTATTTTATTGTTTAAATTTCTTTTTATAGAAGTACTTTTAAAAATATAAGATAAAAAATATTAGATAAAAAATAGAAACTCATAGTCTTTGTTTATTTGGATCTTATGATTTATTGGCATGAAATTGAATTTCAATACTATGATAATTATGTAATTAGATGCTTTTTCATTCATATTTGCCAATTTATCCACTAACAAGGGATTAAAAATGTTTATACACATTTGTAAAAATGTGAAGTTTGCTTTCAATATACTACGTATGAAGGAAAACTATTTCAAACTTCAGAAATCACTACATGAAAAGTCATATGTTAGTAATTTTCAAAGAAACCTGTTTTCTTTTAGAACAAATATAACAGTAAAAATACATTTTGTGTGTGATAGTTTGAGGAGGAAGAGAGAGCTGGCACAAATAATTTGAAGTAAATCATTTTAAGCAGATGTATATTCATTCAAAGTAAGTAATTATACCTGTGTTTATACATTTATGATTTATCTAGTTCTTTCAGATGATGTGCTTTATTACTATATATGGTTAGATTTAACATCTATATACTGAAGAATATGATACTAGAGAAAATAAGAACATTTTCTAACTTTTTGTGTTTCCTCTTGCCAATCATTATTAATCTGAGTGGTTAATGTAAGTTTAAGTAACTACTGAGACAAGAGAAGTTCATATTGAGTATGAGGTACTTGAGGAAAGAAAGGCTGTGGAGTAGTTAATTTGTAGTACAGCTGGAACTCTGAAATGTGACCAAGATGTAACAATTGCTGCATCTTGCATCTCTGTTACAAACGTGACATCTGAAACCTGGACAAGAATGCCAAGGAAAGGAGTCTGTAATGAATAGAAAAAAGTGTTAGAAACTTGACAGGCATCAAAGCTTACAGGATGGTAGAAGAAGAGTGTTCAGTTTTAAAAGAAACAGAATTGGGAAATAAGGCTGTCACTGACAATAGAAAGGGCCATTTGAATCAGTGACCTGAAATCTGCTTTGGAATAAGTTGAACTACTGAAAAATTAATACTGGAGGTATACATGTTATTAAGAAACTTTTTTTTCCTTAAAAAAAAGAAGGAAAAATTAGCTTCTTTTTTCATTCATACACTGTTGAAAAAGATCCTTTCCTTACCCTTATAGTCAGAACTCAGGTATAAAGAAGTTCAAGATGCCATCTAATCAGTTATGTGATTGAGTCTCAACACTTGGCTTATAAACTTTGCTTGGAAATAATTTATCAATCGGTGAACTGCTTGGTTATCTTGAAGGAAACTGAAAGGTTAAGCTCACTTGTTCAAGCTTTCACTTGAATACCCTATTTTTCCTTAAAATTTTCTTTTAAGGATAGGTGACAACTGACATGCATTATACCTAGTCTACTCATCTTAAAACACATATCCTTCTTTACTACAGATTTGCTGTTTACTTGGTTGATGTCAAAATTGGTCTGTATAAACTGCTTTTAAAGGAGATTTTTAAAAAATGCCTTTACTTTCAGTACATTGTTTACACTGATGAAACTAAACCAGTAAGAGCACTAATTTTTCCCCTCTAATATATTTACTTTTATATGTGAAAACAGTTGGAAAATGATGTTCAGTTATGCTATCATCAGGTATGATGACATTAGTGTTTTGGAATTACTCAGCATTTAAAATTAACTCAATAAGTCATATTTGTTCTTGTAGAGGGGTGAGCCTAAACATTTTTATGGGCTGATTTATGTGGTTTCAACAAAAATTATCAAATTAATTGAAAGTTAAGTTTATTCTTTGCTTCATTTTATCGAGTTTTAAGTTGTTCTAAAAAGGTTGTTTGGTTGAATTTACACAAGTTTAGCATTGTGTGCATGAGAGCTGTTTTTCTCCAGAATAAAGAGCTGATTTCTCAGACCCTAAAACACACCAGGAGTTAAATACTACTTATCCAGTTAAATAAAAGGTATTTTTGAAGCATTACAAAAGGAAAGAATGGACAAATATTATGGTCCAATGACTCTGATAAATACAAATGATCCAAACCCTCCAATCCTGGAATCAACTATAAGCAATGCCCAGTTTTCCTGAACTCCCTGGAGAAGAATTCATGGAAATAATTGTATTGTTGCAGAAAAGCTTAGCAAATAAGAGTCTAGCTGTGCAATCTTTTGCAAAGAAAAAGAATTTGCAGAGCCTCACACATGGTGTAGGTGAGCGTTGGAGGTTCTGATTGCTTATCTGAACTCTCAACCTCTGGCTGCATGCCCACCTTCAGGGCAGACCCTGTTATCTTTTGCATGAAACAGAATGAGGTGATCTGAACCTAGGAGTCTATTTCTTCCCTAGATGCATGTGTACAATTCCTATTAATTTTAATGAGAATTATGTTTGCACATTGAGGCAGGATAAATCCCTTTGGGAAGAATCTTGCCCTTGGATGCAAACGCGTAATTTCCATTAAAAGGACAAAACCCCAGGGGAACCATACATGGGCGCCTGAGGGCAAGCTCTGACCCTTCGAATGGAAAACACCACACAAATCACTAGGTCATCTTAAGCTTGTAGGTACCAGAAATATAAGGGGTAAGTGAGCATTTATTTAAGCCTGAATTTTGTCTTCAGTTGATGTGGCTTTCCACTTTCATGTTGTGGTCATATAAACAAGGAATGAAAAGGAATAATATAATTCAATCTTACAAATAAGATATCATTGAAGAACAGTAACCAAGAAAAGGTGAATTGCATCATCTATTTTTTTGAAAGAAAGAATATAATTGAAGTGAGACAATTAATGAAAATTGTGTTAATGAAGAAAATGACATCACTACTCTTGATACCAAAGGAAATAGTGAATATTACAGACAATTTAAGACTTTTCATCAGTGAATCCTGTGTGAAAACTTTTTAAGTGGTCCTAATATATAATGAATAATCTCAGGGCAGAGATCTGTTTGAAGGAGATATGATTGATGGTCTATCATTCCTAATTCACTGTTTATACTGGTAGTGAGCCTAGTGGGAAAATGCCTCATTCATCAGGGTATTAGTGAATTCAACCAACGTATGGCACCTTCATTTTAACAAACTAAAGGAGAAAAGCTAAATGGGGGAAATTGACAACCATCTCTGATTCTATGATAATGCAATTAGGCTGCTCCTCTCCAGAGCTTTTGCTAATTCACAAAACAGCTTCAGTCGGCAGGTCATAAATATATGATCATTTTTCACACTTTGAAAAGTAATGATGCCTTGACATGAATCAATAAATCTTGGTGAAGTCCTTTATACTTTGTATGTTCAGCATGCAAGTCAGTTTTAAAACTCATGTGTATTAAATCTGACTTGCTATCCAGCCTGTGTTTACATAATCTAATTTAACAAAGTCTCAAATAAACGTGTAAATGAAGTGTTTATAGTAAGCACAAGGAAAGTTTCCCTTTCATTGAGAAAGTGTGATATGGTGCATCAAACTATTTTAATTTGCACCCTGAAATACCCATATTTGCAAATGTGCCACATACAGAGATCTGTTGCTCTTAAAATTTGGTAGTTTCTATATTGAGCTTTGCATGTTATGCTCAATAGATGAATAGAAAAAAATTCGACTGCATATGACAGTATGTAATACATTATTTATCTAAAATGGATCTATTGCAAAACTTCCAGAAGACATTAATAACTATCTTCCTGGTCAAATAAATGTTTGCACCTCTTTCTAAAACAATTGCCTAAAAATACGTGGCAAACATATATACATGTATTAAGTAGCAAATATACACAGCAGCACATTTTTCTAACAATCATACTTCCCGGGGCTCTACAGGGAATAGGAAGATGGACAGGCTAATGAATACAGCAGGTAGCAAGTGGTTGAGGTTTGCTTAAGAATGAATTATCAAACAGCTACAAATTGCCAATTTAAAGAGGTTAGACTATACAGTACATAGCATTTTATTTTTTATTCCTGGAATGGTTGACAATTTTCCTGGGTGAAAACTGAAATGATACTAAATCATAAATGTACCTGCTGTGCTGTCATTCCCATTAAACTCCCCTTTGTTTTGTTTATTCACTGTTCATGGTTGCAAAAACTGATGTGCTTCATAATGGGTGGACAGAGTAGCACTTTCATCAAAGATCTGGATGACAATATATTTTTAAATTAAAAATAAAACAATTGGCGCTTGGCTCATGCATTTTTCACAGTCATTTGGAATTGTTGATGAAAATAAATATTGCATAGAAAATTGTTTCTGAAATGTTCATGCATCCTGCTTCATCTCCGTTGTTCCGTATTTGCTAGGATGAGTAATTGATATGATATACTATGTATAAATAGACCGTGCCTTCACAATAAAGGAAGTCATGGGACATTGATACCGCTGATGGAAATTTTCATTTGGTCTTTGTTTTGCAAATCTACAGGCATCTCACTATGAATAAAGTGGGCAATGCTTAATATACACCAGGGTTCTTAAAAACTTGAGCATTTTAGAACTAGATTACCAAATCACAAACCATCTCATGACGATAGTTTGGGAAATCTATTTGAGAACCCCCTTCAAATGTTCACAAAGACATCAATCCGTATTTGACAAGAGGTATTAGGGAGGGATTTATTCTTCTGATCCGCATATAACACACTGAAATGTCTTGCATTTCTTGTTGTAGTGGATCCTGGTTTTATTTTGGGGAAAACAAGTTGTACCGTCCAAAATAACCACTCCTAACTGCAAAACAGGTAGTGGAAAGTGATGTGAACCAAAAAAATGTTGAACAAAAGCTGGTGTCTTGCCCTCTAGTTCTGATCATGAGTCTGTTGGAGGTCTGGCATCCATTTTATGAAGGTCCTTGCAAGGAAAATATTTGGATTAATGATATAATTTAGTGACAATTTAGTGACAGTAGGTTGAACCTCAGCTGAGTGACAATAGAATTGAAAAAGTAAACCAGTGGGATAGATGTGACAGTGGCTGTTGGGGCAGCAGCAGGGAGGCTGCAGGGGTCACTCTGATTGGCATTGTCACTTTCCCCATTCATCAGGCAAGGCCAGACTTCCCGAATCATTTACCAGATGGGGCAGCTAGTCAGTTTAAACACCTGATAGGAAGCCATCCGTCATCTGATAACATGATCGCAGGGCTGCAGCTGGCTGGGCGCTCTGCAGCCCGAGCGCACATGTGATGGGCTGGAGCCAGGAAGGCAGGCTTAGTCGGGCTGCCCTCCCTTGATAGGATTTGCAGTCCTCCACTGGACCATGGAACAGGTGGAGGCTGAGAGAGAATGAAAAAATTACCATGTGTTGCAGGGATTAGAGCCTTAGGCACTCACCACTCCACTTGAATACCAATCAAAGCCAGACAACCAAACTTGAGTCAGACCAACTTCAGGCCTGGCCCTAGAAAATTAGAAGACACATGGCAAAAACTGGAAGCCCCGATTTCCAGAAGAACAAATCTTACTATTTGTGGTTTGTCAAATCTTTTTTCTAGACTAAATGGATGGGTTGAGATCTTTATCAAAAATTCAACTTTTCTTTTTGCTTTGTTTTTTAAGTAAACAAAGCATCTTGAGCATTTTTAAAAGAGAGAAGGGAAAAGAGTAATCTCTGGGGAATCATCACAAATCCTGTTATTTTATGCTCACCATGGAGAGAAACTAATGCAACAAAGAGAATCAGACAAAGAGACAAATTATGCGCACTTAAACTGAAAGTGTTTATTGCCATGTGAAATATAATTATGCTGATTTAAAATATTTGCTGCTTACACAGTCTCAGGCTTATTGGAATAAGGGCTAACCTTGCACCGGAGGCCCAGGCTTTTGCTGAATTTCACAGCAGTATGGAAAATGGGACTATGAGGAAGGTTGGCCTCATTTTTCACCCTGGTGGACTATACTGTGAACCCATTCTTTATTGGTCAAAAGTAAAATTCCTCAAAAAGAGAGTTCATAACTGAGATAACAAGTTAACAAGTGAAGACTTAATCCTCTTATGTCTTTAGCGGAATAATATAAAGAAGTTTATTCTGCTTAGCATATGACACTCCTTATTGTCATAATTCCTATTGAAGATTTCTTCTAGCCTATTTGCTCATCTCCAAGAGTGAGCTCTCACTCATTCTATCTCAGATGAGTGATTTGGTGTCTTCATACTAAATGAGTTGTGTCTCCAAGAACACCTCCATCCGCAGACATGGTTTTGTAGCTGTGTTGAGGGGATCTAGGTTCCATTCCCCCACCCCCAACCCCCTTCATATTTTCTGTTTAGTTTTCTATTTCCCAGGAACACAAATGGAAGTACTTGTGTGTTCCTACATAGATAGGAACTTTGAATGATTACTTGCACACATATGAATAAAAGATCACAGAACTACCAACCTATGAATTGATGAGCAGTTTTGCCTTCCTTCTCCTTTCATCGCCCACATTTATAGTTATGTTTTTGTTCAAATACTTAACAGAGAATCTCACAAAGATGTGACTAAGAAGAAATAGGGAAAGATAGTCAAATGAACGTGGTTTAGAGTGTGGTGAGTAAAGACCAGATCACAAGATTGGAAGTCAGACTCAATAATGTTCAGCTGCCTCAGTAACTTGGAACATCTTATTTAACTTTTCTGAACTAAATATTTTCTACCTGTGAAATATTCAACATTTCTCATTATTAAATACTTTTCTTAATGATTAAAAAAATTAAGTATGATTTGAATTTAAATAGTTTAATGTATTGTTTGGCACATAGTAACACCCCCAATTAATAGTGACTATGCAGTGCACTACAAGCAAAGTGTAAATTACAATAAGACAATTTATTCATTAAAAAGCAGGGGAAATTTTAGCATTATTAGTTGAATGACATTCATTGAGTGTTTACTTTGTGCCAGTGGCCATGCCAAGGATTAGAGCTAACAGAGCATTTGAGACACAACCCAACCCCTTCAGAAATGCTAGAGTTGCTCAAGGAAAAAAAAACGATTTTTTTTGATACATGATACAATTCCATTGTCCTGAGTTGGTTACATTAGTCATTGTAGTCATTGTAGAATTTAAATCACAGTTTTTTTTTTTCTTAAAATAGTGGTACTCACATAAGATTAGCCTAACACTGCTTTGATTAAAATAAGATATATTTTCAGTCTTTGAGTATGTTAGAACAGAGCTTTAATAACTAAAATAATATATTTTCTTGGTTTGTGAAGAAATTACTGTGTGAAGAACAAATAATGCAGACTTTAATAAGATGGAATTTCATAACTAGTTGATAATGGCAAGAATATTTTGTTTATTCATTCAACAAATATTTGAAAATGTTTATCAATTTTCATAAAAGATGGTCTTACACATTTACACTTTGAAGTAGCCTTCTACTTTTTTTTTTTTTTTTTTTGAGACTAGGTCTCACTATATTGCCTGGGGTAGTTTCAATCCATGGACTCAAGTAAGTGATCCCTAGCCTCAGCCTCCCAGGTAGCTGGGATTATAGGCGCACACCACAACACCCAGCTATTTTTCTGTTTTAAATATAAAGCAATAATAGATTAAATTCTAAAGGCAAAGTTTAAAAAGATATAACTGTTTTAAAAACATTAAAAAAGCAAACAGCACAGTAGAATAAATATAAATCAGAAATGCTCAGTGGTCAGTGGAGAGCCACATGACAAACCTGCTAGTCTCGGGGCATATTGTTCAAGTTTGTGAGCTAACTTGCTTCCTGTAGGTAGAAGAGGAGTGGAGTTCACAAGTTGAAATCATGGACTAGGTAAAGGTTTCCTCACCTGTGAAGGGGGGGGGCGCAGAGCATAGCATATAAGAAGTTATGGGAGAGGCTGTGCATCGTGGCTCATCCTTTAATCCCAGTCTCGGGAGACCAAGGCTAGGAATCACTTGAGCCCACGGATTCGAAACTACCCTGGACAACATAGCGAGACGTACTCTCAAAAGATAGCTGGGCGTGGTGGCACGTGACTGTAATCCTAGCTACCCGGGAGGCAGGCTGAAGCTGGGGACCTCTTGAGTCCACAGGATCCGGACTGCCAGACTATTCTGGGCAACATAGGAAGACCTAGTCTCACACACACACACACACACACACACACACACACACACACACAAAAACCCAAAACAACAACAACAACAACAACAACACAAAAAAAAGTTATGGGAGATAAAAGAAGATAAAAGAGGGAAAGACAGTTTTAATGCATGGAGTGAAATCAAGTCCCAAAATGACTTTTTGACATCAGCTATACAGTTATATACTATCTAACCTTTAATATAAGATACGGCAAGAGGGCAAGATAGAATCACATGTCCACAAGACTAGAAAAAACAGAGAAATAAATTCTTGAGATAAATGATGGGAGGAAAATTCCCTAGTACTGAAAAATTATTCAAGAAAATGAAAATTTTGTATATTAATTTAGTATATAGAAGTTTATGTTAGAGGTCAACCTAATAGATATTTCACAATACATTTGTTGAGAATATTCAGGGAGATAAATCAAAGAACAACATCCACAAAGACCAAAAAAGTAATGAATAAAACCAGAATAAAATAAAGCAATAAAGTGCTGGATATGGGAATTAATTTCAAATCCTAAAAATGAATGCTATAACTGGGAAAAATTTAAAAAATTCTACAGATAAGAGGTATTCTAGATAAGACATAGACAAAGAATTGGTAAATTCAAAAAGAATAGTAAATAACTGATTCAGAAAGCAATGATAGAGATGAAAAATATGTATAAGAACAAGCATTAAAGATACCTGGTAAAAACACAAATAAGCCCTTTTATACATGTAACAATAGTTCTAGAAGAGTCATTGCGACAAATGCAAAAGAAGAATAATCAAGTAGCAATCAAATTTCAACTCAGAAACAGTACATATCAGTGATGATTCAACATAATCAGCTAGAGGAAAATAATTGCCAAACTAGATTTTTATTATTTAATTCAGTTATTATTTAATACTGAGGTATTATGTCACAATTAGTGTGAAACAGATACTATCCCCTTGAAAGGGGTACACCAATGTAAACTGTCTCAATGATTTTAGTTTGGCCAACAGTTCTAACTTACTACTCCATTATTGCAACAATAGTTTTGTGAATGAAATAGCCATAGATGAAGAGAGATAGTCTATATATGGGCTCTAAAGTATGAACCATTGCTCACCAAACTAGTTACTACTGTTATCAGATGTTCATCTTTCAGTAATAACTGTCAATGCTGAGCCCCTGATATAACACTATCCCTTGAGGAGACTAACTCACCACTTTGGAAGAAAAGTGATTATGTGGGTCACAGTCTTCTCTGGAAGAGGCAATGACTCATTTGACCAGAATTGACATACATTCTGCATATGGGTTTTCCTTTCCTTTCCTACCTTCTGGGCCTTAGCCAGCACAAATCACTTGATTCAGTCACAGAGGATCCATTTTATAAAGTGGGAAGATGTGTGTGGCACATGGAAACCAAGATTCTGTCACATATATCCCTTCCCAAACTGCTGGTCTGGTAGAACAATGAGAACTATTGCTGAGTAGTTGTCTAACATACATACACACATATATCACACATATAGATAATATTTTGTAATATATGTGGTTTCTTTTCACTATTTTTGGGTAGAATAAATAAACCATTATGATTCTTCAAGTATAAGTCTTTGTGTGGACACTGGAACAATTAACTGTTTAAAAAGCTTCCAAATTGTTTTCTGAAGTAGCTGTACCATTTTGTCTTGCTAGAGAAGTGTATGAAAGTTTTGGTTGTTTTACTTTGTTAGGATTTGTTACTGTCAGCTAAATTTTTTGGTTGCTATTTTAATAAATGTATTTCACTGTTTTTAAATTGCATTTCTGTAATGAGTTACAATGTTTAGCATCATTTTATGTGCAGATTTGCAATCCACATCTCTTCTCAGGGGAGGTGTCCTTCAAATCTTGTGAACCATTTTAAGGATAGGTAGTATCTTTAAATCTTTTAGATCGTGAATCTATTGACTAAAGATTTTTTTTTCTATTTTATTTTGAATAATGAGTTCTTTTTAGATATTCTGAATTCAAATCTTTGATCAGATCTGTCTTGTAAATTTTTTTTTTCCTGGCTGCGGGTTATCTTTTCATTTTCTCAGTATAGTAATTTGAAGAGCAGAGTTTTAAGCTTTAATTTAAGTCTATCAGTTTTTCTTTTGTGATTTGTGCTTTTTTGTGCAAGTTAGTTAAGAAATTATTGCCTACCCTAATCCTACAATAGTTTTTACTGAATAGCTCCTTTCAGAAGCTTTACAGTTTTAACTTATATATTTAGGTGTGTGATCTTTTCCTAATTGATATTTTATACAGTACTAGCTAAGGATTGTGGTTCAGCTTTTTGCACATCGGTCTTCTATCACAATTTGCTGAAAATGTATCTCTCCATTGAATTAGCTTGTCATCACTGCCAAAAATAAATAGATAATATATATGGAGATGAACTTAGATAATTATATGAAATAATAATAGGCTTATTTAGGTATAGTTTTAGATTTACAAAATAGTTGAGTTGATAGTACAAAAATTTCACAGTTATTCCTTCCATCCTCACCCCTCTCAACACCCCCCCCCCCCGACTTTGGCCTGTGGTATTAATAATAGGATGTACTAGGATGGTAATTTTAGGATGGTCAATACCTTACATTTAGCTTTTTGCTTTGAGCAATGTGACCACCCTAAGAAAATCTGTTAGGTTATTTATTTCAACTGTTTCTTCCCCAGACCCAAATATTTTTATTGTCATAATTTTGCTTGTTTCAAAATGTTATAGAGTTGGAACCATGCAGTATGTGGCCTTTTAAACTGGTTTGTTTCTCTTATCAATATCCATGCAAGGTTCCTTCATGTCTTTTTGAGATTTTGATAACTCATTTCTTTTATTGCTTTACTCCATTGTAACACAATTTATACATCATATATTGAGGTCATTTTGTGTGGCTATAAAAGTTGATACAAACATTCATGCACAAATTTTTGTGCAGACATGTTTTCCATTTTAATTAGATTACAATATAGAAGTGTAATTTCTGGATTAGGGTAAGACTACATTTAGCTTTGTAAGAAGTTGTCTTCCAAGTGACTATATTTGGTTGCATTCTCACCAACAATGAATGAAAGTTTCTGTTGCTCCACATCATTACCAGCATTTTTTGGATTTTAGTCACTCTCTTGGGTGTGTAGTATTTCAGTTTGCAATTTCCTAATGGCACATAATATAGAGCATTTTTTTCATATGCTTATTTGTCATCTGGTAGATCTGTTTTGATGATGTAACTTTTTGGATTTTTTACCTAGTTTTTAAAGTTGAACTGTCTGTTTTCTTGTTGTTGAACCTGGAAAGTTTGCCATATATTTTGAATATATTTTGGATACGTATTCTGAAAATATTTTCTTCAAGTATGCAGCTTGTGTCTTCATGCGAGAACATTTGAAATAGGATTTTGTCAATATTTTAAAATATTTTAAAATGAAGAGAAAAGAAATCAATAGGATTCAAGCCAATACAGAAAATAATTATTAGCAGCATTAAAACATTATCAATTCATAGACAGAAAAAAAATTAGAGAAAAGTAGCAAACACAAAGTGGTAATTGGAAAGCAAAAATAGAAAAAATAGAAATATGTTCAAATATATTAATGACAATTGTAAGCATATTAGACTATCAAAATATTTCTAGCATCAAACTAAACTGAAGATATGCTTTTAAGAACAGAATAGTTGATAATCAAGAAATCAAAAGGTAAAGAAATAGCTGAATATATTATGAAAATAAAAATAACAGTTATTTTAACAATATTAATATCAGAAAAAGTAGAACCTAGAATGAATTCCTGGACCATAGGATGATATGCTGCCAGAAAAATGTAGCAATATGACACTTTATGTTTCTAAATCAAAGAAGAGAAAAATGTAGTTATATCAATGGGGATTTAAGTATTTGATAAAAGTTTCCATTCAGGTGAAGTTATATAATATTGCTATGCAATAGTTAAAATCAATTAGCAAGAGCTAAGCACATCCTAACATGGATATATTTTGAAAATGTAATTTTGGAAAAATCTTATAAAATAGTGTCTATTATATGCTACCATTATAAAGTTTAATAGCTCAACACAGCATTATCTCCCTCTCTATGGACATGTAATTGATTATGTTGAAAAAGTATGAGAACATCTATGGGGAAGCTACATAACTAAATTCATAATAGCAATTACCTCTTGAGAGGGGTGAGTACTCAGAGAGTTTCAGTGATATTTGCAGCATATGCAATGAAAAATAGAAACAAAAGCAATAAATAAATATTTATTGAATTCTACTTTTTAAAAGATATTTTTCATTACTGAAGATATTGAGATGGACGGGTCATCATCTTTGCTATAGGAGATGGGATATAAATCATATATAATATAGATGATATAAGGTCCTATAGATTCTCATCTGAATTCTTATAATAATATACTAATAGTGTTGTTGTTATTATATTGTTAAGAGAACTGAATAACTTACATGGATTTTATTAATAGCAAGTGCATATAGGGTCAGTTTGCTACCTATATTGGGGAAAATTTTACATCTTAAATTGACTTCCTATTAAAATATAGTATGTTGTATGCAGCACTTGATGAGCCCATCAATCCTGTGATGACAACAGTATATGTTTTTCTTTCCTCTATTTCATCTTTTAATTTAGGCAAATGGTCATAGTATTCAGTATAAAAAGCTACACTAGTAAAATTAATCTATAACTGGACTGTCAGTGTAAGAGAAAATTAAATTGAGAAGCATCTTAGGAGATAAAATTAGAAAAGAACTGGGAACAAAATCGAAGAGGAAAAGGTGGGAATGGAGGCAGACCAAAGAGCAGTCAGTCTTGGATGAAATTCCTGACTCACAGAACTGGTGCTAGAAAAAAAGAAAAAAAAATCATTCTAAACTCATTTCACTTATAAGAAAAGCATCTTATTTATTTAGCGAAACATTGATTTTTTTACAGGGTTCATTACTTAATATTAAAATATTTCTTAGAAACAATACAAAATACATTTAGATAATTTTCTATATACTTGGAATGTAAATGTCTAAAAAGACATTTACAGCTCTTGAAATGATTAACTCTAATCATGTTCTACAAATGATCCAGAATCAAAATATCATAGTTCCAAGTATATTTAGCAAAAATAGTTCCTCCCAAACAACACAGGCTTATGCTTAATACTCAAATTTATATTATGCCCAACCTATTTAAAATGAAATGTAAAGATACAACAAAACCCCAGGAATAATATAAATACATAGAATGGGAATATTCACAATAGATTTCAGAGCAGGATTTTCTTGTATTATCTCAAATCTCACAAATCTGAACAGAAAAGTTAGATGCAATTTTCTATTGCAAATTAATCAAGAATTAAAGTGAATTTAAAAACATGTTTTATTCATGGCCAGGCATGGTGGCGCATGCCTGCAAGTGGCAGCCTAGGAAGCCGTGGCAGGTGCCAGGGATTGAGGTTCGAGTACCACTGGGGCACGTAGGGAGACCTAGTTCCAAAAAAATAGTTGGGCGTGGTGGCATGCGCCTGTAATCCCAGCTACCTGGGAAGCTGAAGCTGGGGATTGCTTTAGTCTATGGTACCCTGGGCAACATGAGCCTGCAGTTCCACAGGCAAAAATAGTAAGACCTAGTCTCAAAAAAACAAAAACAAACAAACAAACATTTTATTCAATTACCTTTGAAATTTCAAAGTAGGTATACACACATGAACTAACAGTATATATCTGAATCTAAATATTTTGTTGATTTTTCTGATATGTGCTTTTTAAGCCTAAAAATTGATTATGCATTTTAAACAAAGGGAAACATTTCAGGGAAATTCTACATGTAGATTAAAGAGGAGTATATGGTTTGTGAGGCTTAGTAATAATCCTTTCAATATTTTTTTAGATATTTTTATATTGTATTATTAATAATATAATAATATAAGAAGCAGGCAATTGATGTAATCTAATTGAAATTTTTGTGTATTTTTCCTTTTGAAGTAAATTGGCATGTATAGGTATAAAAACATATATAGGTATATATAGGGTTGTGTAATAACAAAGAGCTCTAGAACTTTTTAAAATAAAAATTATCAAATTATTATTCCCTAGGTACTTAGAATGCCTTAAAAGTTCATGTATGAACTCAAATGAAAGGTTATGTAACTTGGGATTGTTTGGCCTGGGTATTAGAAGGATAAAGGTTTATTATGAGAAGAGCATCCTCCATCTACACCAAGGCAAATGCAAGAGGAAATGAGCTTAAATAGTTTTAAAAAGACTGAATCAACATAGCTAACTTCAAGATCATTTTGAATGAGGTGACTAGTTAGCAGGGTTCCAATTAAGTGACTGATAGGATCAATTTAGCAAACAATCTATCAGCCAGTTATTTTGGTAAAGAATGCAAATACTAGACCTTTGATTAGAAGGAAGTATTCCTTTAATTAAACATTAGGGCATAAACTCAAGTAAGATTATAGACTCTATCCCTATAGGTCTTTCAAATTAAAGCAGACAGCTAAATAGATTGAATGATTTACTCAGTCAATGAATATTTATTTAGTATCTACTTTGTTCCTTGATCTGAACTATTCAAAAACAAAGACTAGATAAGTAAATCAATAGAAATAATTTGCAGATATGTTGAAGTTCTAATCCCCAGTAGCTGTGATTATAACTTTATTTGGAAATAGAGACTGCAGATGTAATTAGGTTAAGATCATTAGGGAGGTCCTAATCCTGTGTGACTGAGTCTATGAGAAGATAGAGAGACACAGGGATGGCTATGGCTATGTGAAGATGGAGATACAAATTGGAGTGATTCACTTACAGCCACAGAATGCCAAGAGTGCCAGCAACCCCCAGAAGCAAGAAAGAGCATTGGGTTCTCCCTCAGAGCTATCAGAAGGAACCAATCTCACTGATACTGATTTATAACTTCAAGCCTCCATAACTAAGGCAATAAATTTGTTGTAAGTTACACAGTTTGTAGTACTTTGTTGTGACAATCCTAGGAAATGAATATACAGTATTATGAATATTTTTCCTAATTACATTAAAACACAGTATGACATTTTATGCCATCAACTCATTCTTTTTTCACTGTTTTTTTTTAAAGCTTGATTGACATATAATTCACATTCCTTATAACTTTACATGAAAAGTTTGTTTAATTACAAACTTGTTCTAATTACTCCTGTTTGGAGTTTGGAATTAAAAATAATTACATGTGTTACATGTAACACTAAAAACAAATAAAGCAAGGCAATAAAAGAATTAAAATTCCAAAGTTTTTTTTCTGTTAAAATTTAAATTAAAATTTTTGGAAAAATTTTCAACAATATAGGGCTAGTCAATAAGAGATAACCATGTTTTGATTTCAACCGTTTGTTTTGAAAGTGCATGTTCTGTGTTTAAAAATCATCATGTCCATACTTAAAATTATTCTAAAAGTATAGTCAATTAGTAAGTTATTTAGAGCATATTAAGATGAATGATGTGATTTATTTCAGCAATACTATTACGGTTGTGATTCTTAGAATATCAACTGGCTTAAAGGAAATTACAAAAGGGAAGTTCCCAAATGAGAGCATTTTAGAATAAAAAAAATGATTACAAGTAAAGTTTTGGCAATGTTCAACCAGTAGTTGTTCTACACTGTTTTCCTGTGCATGTTTGGATAAAATCTTGAAAATCATAAAGGAAAACTTGATTATGGGATTGTATTATTTTCTTGATAGTTTTACTTAATGTAATATTTTAGGAAATTTTAAAAAGATGAAAAACTTAGGGGTTTTAATTCATTTTACTTTATTTTCATTTTTGACATATCATTTTATAATACAAAAAACACTTAAGAATTAAGAAGTACCACATGATAATTGATTAACTTATTTCTCACTTTCTTTGTCTTTATTTTCTTTCATTGTTTTTATTTTCATTTTTTAGGTTGTTTTCACTTTTCTGTTTTTTTTATCTTTTCTGTTTAATTTGTGCTACTTTTATAAAATACTTATGATCTTATTGAACATTACTTTTACTTATTTATATGTATTTTCCTTTATTGAGGTAACATGGTATAATGCTACATGGTAGCATTACAATGCTATGTATGACTTACTGGAGTATGTTCACATCTCTTCAGATGTGGGGATAGATGCACTGAAAATGCTTTATTTCCCACAGATTTTTGTTAAGTAATTCAAAATTAACAACAAAGCAGAAATCATGCAGTTAGCTAAACCAAAGTTTAATAAAAATATTCAAATGTAATAATGTAAACAATCTGCTTAAAAATTAAAGTATCATTTAAAAAACTTTACATAATTTTATAATTCAGCCTTCAAATTTTATATGCTATCCAAATTTCAAATTGCCAATAAAACTATCCTATTACTGTCACAATGTTAATTATAAAACCTTCAAAATTATATATTAAAATAATTATTAGATATTCAATCACAATTATTTTTGTGTATTATTTTTGAGCTTTTTTAAAATCAGACTGTAATGTCAGGATTATCAAACACATGAACAGTTATTTGTATAGAATCAAAATCTGAGCTGAGTTTGATAAAATCACAAATAATCTTATATTATTTCCAATATATTTCTAAAAGATGATAAAACAGCAGTAGCTGTAGTCTGCTTTTTTAACAAATTATGAATAGGTATTAAAATAAGTGCTTATTATCATAGTTATGAAAAGACCCATTGTATATGGGTGTTCAAATTGTTCCACATTACTTAGTTTGCTATAAAAAATTTGGTGATATCAATAGGATAGATAATATTAGCTCTCATCTCATTGATGAACTAATGTATGTAGTCTTTTAAGCAGCTTACTCAAGTTAAACAACTGGATATTGAAAAGAAGAAAGGAAATGTTCTTTTCTCTAACTACATTATAGTACTGCAATTTTTATTATTCCAATAATCAAATTCTATTTAAGGTGTAAATTAGATAGCATGTTTTTAAGGTAAAATTTCCATACAATGAAATATACATCTCTGAAGGGATAGTTCAATAAAGAATAAGTGCATGTGACTGTATAGTCGCTACCCCAAATCCAGTTACAGGGTATTTTAATCACCTCAAAAAGTTTCCTTGATCATTTGTAGTCACTCCCCTTCTCTTCTAGCTTCTAACAAAGACTGATCTGGTTTCTGTCTCTGCATCTAAAATGTAATTGAATAGGACCCCACACTATATAATGTTTAATGTTTGTCTCCTTCCAATTAGGATAGCACTTTTGATATTCAGCTGTATTGCTGGATATATCAATACTATTCATTTATATTGCTGAGTAGTATTCCATCACATGGTTTATTCATTGTCTAGTTGGTGAACATGTGGGTTGCATTTCCATCTGCGGTGACGTATGAGTGTTCCTGTTGATAGAGTCTCAAGAATAATTGGCACCTTTGTTGTTTTGGTTTTAGCCATTCCAACAATAATTAAATCTCATTGTATTCTAATTTGTGTTTCTCTGATGGCTAATGATGTTGAACAAATTTTCATATGCTTGCTGAGCACTTGTTTATCTCTCTTAATGGGGTGTACATGCCAATCTTTTGCCCCTTTTTTCCAAACTGATTTTGTTTTATTGAGTTTTAGGGTATCTTTATGCATTCTGTATACAAACCATTTTTTTCTGGTATATGTTTTCCAAATATTTGCTCTCAGTTTGTTACTTGCTCAGGATTTATTTTGTATTTTAAATTTGTTTGTCTTATTTAAGTTTAATACTAATTCTGTTCTGGTTATATGAAACATTTCTGTTGACTAAGGTTTGGTATTAAGTTTGTGTGTGGTTTTTTTTTTTTGACTTGCACATGTATTTAATATTTTAATGAAATCCATTTCATCCTTTTTTTCCTTGTTTGTGTATTTTTTTGTGTGCTATTACAAAAACAAAAACCTTATCCAAGACAAGTTCACAGAGATTTTTCTTCATTGTTTTCTTACAAGATTAAAAATATTTTAACTCTTGCATTTAGTTCTGTTGATCATTTTGAGTAAATTTTTATATAGGATTATAAAAGTTGAGCCATTTGTAAAAAGATTACTTTTCCTCATTGAATTATTTTGGCATCTTTGCTAAAAACAAATTAGAGATATAGATTTGTATATATGTAAATTATTCCATAATATTTCTATATGTATTTTCTGTGTGTATTGTACATCTCCACTGTATATATGTATCTATTAAGTTTTCCAATTTTGTTCATCTTTTAGAAATTATTTTATATTTTTTCTATATTCTTTACATAACACATCAATTAAAAAGCTGATGAATTTATATTAAACAATTCAGTTAAGATACTGATTGAAATTGCATTTAATCTATACATTAATTGGGAAGAAGGACATCATAGCATTAAGTTTTCTGATTCACTTTATGGTATATCTACATTATTTAAGTGTCCTTTAATATCAAAAACATTTTACAGTTTTTAGCAACTAAGCCTGAAACATTTTAATTTATACAATTATAAGTTTTATTTATTTTTTTTTTACTTTCGATTATTTGAAAGATATTTGTTTCCAGTACATAGAAATACAGGTGATTTTTGTATTTTTTGACTTTCCTAAATGTGACTGTTAGTTCTAGTGCCCACAAATGAACAGGAACTGGATCAAATTTCACAGGAAATTGTCAGTTGTCAGTGGGTACTTACAGGATATATTAAGTAGCATGGGAAACAAATTCTTATACTGTGAATATTTTCAGTTATCTTCAATATTGAAGTATTATTCAGTGGTGTAGTGATTGCATTTCAGGAGCTATCTTCAGGCTTTATCTTTTACAAATGAATTTATAGCTTGCCTTGATGTATTAAGGGCAAGAAGTATGAACCAGGCATTATTTACTTTAATGACGACATCTAATAAATGGATTGCTAAGTCCCATCTTATTTTCATGATCATATGCTAAAAATGAATTTTTGGGATGCAGATTCTCTGAGTTTGTAGAATTTCAGGAAGGATTCTCTAAGATGCTACTGCTAGAGCATCCAAAATTGTATTTTAGTGGAACAGGGAAAGCTAGACCTGTTCAAATGATGCTGAAAAGACTGCTTAAGTAATTGCATACATTGTCAGTGGCTGTCAAGAAGAAGGTCGTAGAATACCACAATTCAGTGGCTCTTTATCTGGGTTCAGTGATAAATGCCAGGCTCAGTTCATTCAGTCAGCTTGCATCCTTAATGATATTCTGAAGCATTAAAAATGGATTTCTTCTTTGTCAACAGCACATCATGTATATCTAAAATGAGTGGCAGTTTTCCACTCTAATTTGGTTCTTAGAATTATTCTTTTCAGTAAGTTGGTACATGAATTTCATCAGCTAAGATTACAAATTTTCAATTTTGGAAGCTAGATAGGAATAATGGGTAGGAAAAAAATCTTTGGGTTGGAGGGCTTACTATTAAACTACAATTTGAATTAGTTAATTAGTAATTCCTTTAAGGTTCAGTTTTCTCAACTCTAATTTGTTATTAAAATTCCTTCCTAATGGTAATGGAGGACTGAATAGAATGTTAGAGGTATAAGACAATAGGTTCATCAAAAGTATATGTGTATTATATAAAAGTAATAACTTTTATAAAATGATCTAAACATGATTTTATGATGCTCAGTTGAAATTTTTACAGCTAGATAGTTTCTAAGTAAATCAAATATAGATAATAAAAATCACTGGTAGACTATGAAACGACAGGGATACTATAAATACTAATGAGAGTAAGAATTCTTTCACTCTAGAAACATTCTGGCAATAACTGAAGAAAGTGATAGAATGTGATAGAACTTGTCCTATATCCAATAGTTTTGATGCTGGTAATACACCCCAAACCACAGATATGCCTGGAAACATAATTCAGACATGTTTCTAACAGCATACTTTATAACAGAACAAAAACAGAAATAATGGATATATCCATCAACAGAATTTATAAACAAAAGAATGGATAAGCAATGAAAATGAAATATATTTGTCTAAATCAAAATGAAAGGATCTCATGAATATAATATTGAGAAAAAGTTCATATAGATATATATTTATTGCTAATAGCAATCCACTGTGTATATGTACCACATTTTCTTTCCTTTTTGAAGAATAAGGAATATCCAATAAAGTGCATACAAACAAGCACAATTTATTAAGTTTTTACATTGTATTCACCACTATACCAAGGTAATGAATTTAGCAATCAGTCACATTAATTTTGTTTTTTCCCTGTTACAACTCCTCACTCATTGGTCAGTTTACATAACTATAGATTAGTTTATATTTTATAGAATCTTTTGTTAATGCCATCAATATATATTACATTTACTTTTCACTCTTGTTGGACATGTAGTTTGTTTCCATTTTTTGTCTACAGTAAATTGTGCTGCAATGAACATAAGAGTGCATATATCTTCTAAAGTAAGAACTTTCGGATTCTTTGTGTAGATACCTATGGGTGGTAATTAATCATATAATAGGTCTATTCTTAATCTTTTGAGAAACCTCCATAATAGTTTTCATAGAGGGTGAAACAGTCTATATTCCCACCAACAGTGTAGAAATGTTCTTTTTTTCTCCATAATCTTGCCAACACCGTTGTTTCTGATCTTTTTGATATGGGCCATTTTCACAGATGTGAGATGCAAACCCTGATTTTTTTAACTTTTATTTGATTTTATTTTCTTCATACAGATTCAGTTATGTATGTATAGTGATGACCCCATTATTTGCCCCTTCCCCCCACAACCTCTCTGGTGCCTCCCATCTCCCTTTTGTTGCAAGACACTGGTCAGTGTTTGGCCCATTAGTCTCTTCTCTTTACTGGTGCAATGTCTTTTTCCTGGGTGAAGGACTATGCTCCTGGGACTTCACTGCCCGTGCTGCTTTGATTTCCATGGCTGCCTTTATAGCGAGTAGTTAGTCTGATCATATGTGAAACCTCATCAGACAGGTGGGGTCAGTTGAATCTGTTTCTATCCTTTCTCCTTTGTTGTGAAACTTCCAGTGATGGAGGTGGTGGTCTCCTTTTCTCCAGACCTGTTTGAATGCAGGGATTCATGCCACCTCATTTCTGTTGGCTTTTTCCTCCTTTCCAGCAGTTGTTCCATGTTGCTGTTTCCAATCCTCGTGGTTCTGGCATCTAGTGTTGGGCTACAACTCCCAGTCATTTGGGGTAGAGAGGTTCCTTTCACTACTCTATCTCAGTTAGTTATTCTGTGGCCACATCCCTTTCTTTGTGGCTTTCCTTGCCCTTTGGGAAAGGGGGTCATTTAGTTGGTGTTGAACATGAACTGGCTCAGGGGGTTGCCTCTCTGCCCCCAAATCACTGCAGGTGTTGTTCTGTGGTAGCTCATCAATTTATAGGGCTTTACAATTTGGTCCCTTGTGGTTCTAATCATATTCTTTTTGTTCTCACCCAGGTGTCAAATGTGTCCTGGGCTTTTGTTCTTCTTTCCTGAATGTCTGCAGCTAAATTGGTAGTTTTTCCCATTCCTGTCCTGGTCTGTTGGAAGTGGGATTGATCAAAGGGGAACTCCCTCCCCATATCCCTCCTCCTGCCCCCTTGCTGGCCTGGGTGCCAGCAGGGGTACTGGCTCCATCCTGGCCATCTAGGGACAAAGACCAGTTTCCCCTAGCCCGCCATCCCATCTGCTTCCCGTGGCCAGAGTCGCAAAGCTTTGCCAACAAGCATTCCAACCTGTGGCCTGGATCGCCAGGCAGGAGAATGCTAGGGGAACCCCGTAGAGCCCAATGATTCCTGGAGTTTGGAGTCATTTTCAGCATCCACCGTGGACCAGGCTGGCATGCAGACCCTAATTTTCTTTTCTTTCTTTTTTTTTTTTTTTTTGCAGACCCTAATTTTTGATGGAAGGAGTGTCAAAGAATTTGTGGCAGGTTTTAAACTGTCACATTTAATAATTTAATCACTCACCATTAAAAAAATGTACTGCTAATCATTGGAAAATAAAGAGGAAGCTTAATCTGAATATTACTACTTTGGGATTATAAGAAAAATCCTGATTTTCAAGGATATTAAAAAAA
>PVHY01015319.1:0-36250 GCA_004024945.1 Uropsilus gracilis
ACCAAGAAAAAAATTTAAATGAAGCTATAAGCAACTCAGCTCAGGCTGTTCTTTAGTGAGAGATAACTTACTCTACTCACTGTCACTTGTAGCTCTGCAAAGTAGTGATTTAGGACCCCGCTCCGACTTCCAGCTCATGTTTCTCTTCATCTCCTTCTCACCTGGTTCTTACCCTGTGTCACAGTCATCATTATCTGCGGTGCTGCCTTGTCCTGCCAAGTATAGTTGTAATCTTAGGCCTGGATACTCATGCAAAAGGAACCTCAATTGAAGATCTTTAGGAATTTTAGCTTTAACAATCCGACTTAACATTCCAAACTACCATTTGAGGAGTACAAATGTAAGTGAAGAATGGGTCTTTGGAAGTTGTTTTGAGCAATATTTCTTTGCTTTCCTGTTGCTTAATGCATTCTGTGTGGCATTCTTTCACTTATGTTTATTTATTTTTTATTGAGGTAGTGGTTTACAACACTATATGATTTAGGGGAATAGGATCATACCTCTTCAGATATATGTTATTACTCTGAACTTACCACCCAAATACCCATTATCCTTTACCATAGACCATTGGATGGAACTGGAATTTTTACACATGCAGTCTAACTATAGATCCCATACTTTTATTCAGGGATTGGAAGTTTTTTTCTGTAAAGGGCCACATAGTAAATGTTTTAGACTTTGCAATGCCATATGGTCTTTGTTGCCATATGGTTTCTTTTGCAACTATTCAACCCTGCTGTTATAGCATAAAAGCAACCATAAACAATACATAAATTAGTATATATGGTTGTGTCCCAATAGAACTTTATATACAAAAACAGGTCGATGTATACTAAAGGCTATTGTTTATTGAACTGTGTTCTTAATCACAATGAAATACTTTTGCATTGTTAAGGGTTAATAATCATGAGTAACCAAGTTATTTTCCTTGTTCTATGGGAGATAGGCAATGTTCTGAGTCTTATAAAAAGTTAAAAAATACTTAGATAGTATTTGTTTCACTGGTTATATAGATAGTTCCTTTTTTATATCAACATATCTAAATGTCTATAGGCTAACGAGCAGGTGCATGTATACATAGATGTGAGGATACACACAGGGTGTGTGTGTGTGTGTGTGTGTGGTTGGAATATGTATGCTTCTCTGTATTTTTCTCTCTATAGATGAATAAACATTAAGTGTTAATTTTGATTCTCTATCAGTTTTGAATTTCCCTGGGCAGGAGGTAGAGCAGAAGAGGAGAGAAGGCATTGTATTCTCTAGATACTAGGACCAGAATAAGCAGACTGCTCAGGGACCTATCAAGTTTTGACATCTAACAGTATCAATTTTTTATTTTTGGCTCCATATCTATCTATACTTATTGTATGAGCTGTCAAAATGAATCTGGACCTTTTAAATGGCTTTCCTTTCTTGGTTATTATGATAGTAAGTGTTATTGTAGACACTAGAAGAAAAAAGTTTGCTTTCTGGTTCAAGTATCTTCACATAATAGGCTCCTGAAAGGCAGTGACTTCTTCAGTGCCCTGCTTCTATAGTGTAGGTAGCTTGTCCAGTGCATGACTTTTACAGTGCATGGGATCCTGCAGCTCTAGATCCTGCAGTTGCTAGAAAGTTCCCCTGATAGCTTTCTCTTTGGTTATTTTATAGTAAAGTGCCTCTGATGAAACCTTCCCATGAAACCCTATGAAAGTTGGTTTGAGAATTTGCAAAGAACAGATTTTTAGCAGGTTTTACTGGTGTGGCACCATACAATCTCTCAGCCATCTATTTAACCATTACTATAGCTTCTTTTTCAATGTCTGAATCTGAGGCCCATTGGAAAAGGTTGTGGAATTGAAGGGAACTCTTTCTTAGGTTTTCTATCATAGCCTTGTGATAGTGATTGTTTCTTATATATGCTATTTCTGTTTTTATGATTGTCTTTTCTTCTTTCTAGCCTATCCCTTGCTACTCCAGTCTTTCTTATAATGAATAATCCTTTATTATTAAATTTTACCTGTTAAAATTACCATGTCATGTACTTCTGATTAGGCCCAGACTGATAACACTAGTACACTGAACCTGACAGATTCAGGTTGTCTGGAGACCAGTAGACAAATTCTTCTTTGGCAACCTAGACTTGCCAGCTACAACAGGGAAGTGAATATTGTGTTTTCTAACAGATAAGGAAGGCCTTTGTCAGGAGAGGTTCTATAATACAAAACTAAGGAGTGGTGTTCTTATATTCTTTGTTGGATCAAACTTCTCTCAATCTTTTTCCTCTGTTTCACATTGCTCAGTAGATGTGGACTTTATATCTCTACATTAATTTCACACATGTGGTTAAATATCTTTTTCTAGAATGGCATTGTTATGTAGTGATGAATGTAAGTTTGAAGCCAGGCAGATCTGTGTTAATCCTGACTTTATCACTTGCTGACTATATGACCTTATGTAAAGAAGTCTTTCTGAGTCTGTTCAGAGTCCCCCTTTGTGAAATGGAACAATATTGCCTGCCTAACAATTTATTGTAAGGATTTAAACCTTACAATAATGAGTATAATGGTTGTTATGGTGTTTAAGATATAGTAATTGTCAAATTAATGGTAATTATCTGTTATTCATTGTACACGGAATATTATTTTCCATTTAGAGGTAGAGAAAACATAGGAAAAGAAAGAATGATCACCTTAAATCTGGTCCTTTGTATTTGTAAGGAACAGAACAAAATGATAGCATGAAAGACTTTATCCCTTCAAGAAGATCCACATCTATACCCTGTAACTGGACGATGAAAAGTCAGGATAGAGTCCAGGGACAGAGTCCGAAGCAGCACTTGTCCTGTTAAATTCAGAATGAGCTCAATCTGCGTAAGTGTGAGTGAGCAGGGCTGGTTCTCACTTAAAAAGGATGATAGTAACTCAAAACTGGGTAATGATCATATGGTGTCAATAGTTATGAGTCTTCTCTCTTTGTAAGTTTGCTCTATATTCAGACTTCTATGCCTCTTCAGAAATAAAGAAAGGGCTTATTTTATATGCATATATCTTTTAGTTTGGCTCTTGCTGTGATTGATTCCTCACAAATAAATCATAATGTGCATGTTGCTTGACCCCCATTTCATGTCTCTGCGAAACAAGCCAGATTAGAATTCTTGCTGGGACCATGTACTGGCTGAACTTCTGATGTGTTATATTTCTCTGCCTATGTGTATGCGTCCATCTGTTCTGCATTTGACTGCTGCATACATAATTGGAGGAAGGAGCTTGAATAAGGATAGCTTTTGCATTTGCAGCTCTGTTGAAGATATTGACCAGGCTTGGTAAGTAGGTTACACCTGGATCTGGTTGTTTTTCCATGGAACTAGAGTAGGTGTTCTTTGGATTAAGTTATTAAAGACTCACATTAACATGTAATGGATAGTTCATCTGTGCAAAATTCTCCACTAAATATAAGCAAACAATCTCATTTTAAATCACAGATGACTACCATGAGATATGATACTATTACCCAATTTTATAGATGAGAAAACTGAGGCTTATCTTAGATGATTTATCCAAAGTCACATGACTGAGAAGGAATATTCATTCATTCAATGAGGTTATTGTTTGTGAGCATCTTCTATGTACCTGTTTTCATACATGTTGATATTGTAATGATTCTGACTGATAAGAGTTTTTGTATGTATTTACACTTGTAATGACCCCGACTGATGAAAAGTGGGGGCAACAGAGATAGATTTAAATTAGCAATTAATAATTTATCACTGGTTTATTATGACACTGATGAACAGACATATAAAAGATAAGGATAGATAAAATACGACTGTGTCAAGAGGCCCCATCTAAATTAAAATTTAACAGGTGCTCCTGATCGTATGTCTCTGAAAAGTGGTTAAATATAGGGAAAACATATATAGGCACTGAATTTAAGGCAATTTGAGTGCTTATGGACTCCACATCTGTAGTCCCAAAACCTTTTCCATGTTTTGGTGAGAAGTGTCTGTGATTCTGGTGCTAAGAAATAGGCTTCCCTTCCCTGTAGACCGATGGCTGTCAGTTTTCCAAGTCTTGCTAAGATGTTTGTAAACTCCCCCTTTTTGTGGTCAATTGAATTGTGTAATTATATTGTTGTAATGCGGATTTCCTCCCCAAAATTCATACTGGGGTTTTATGCTTTTGGTTTGAATTATAAGTGAAACCTTCCTGCTTTGTGGAAGTTAGCATTCCTAACCCTGGCAAAACAATGGTACTGTTCCAAGAGGTAGTGATATATAGTAGAAAATAATAAAAGAGACTAATATTACTGTCCTCATAGACCTTAGTTTTCTAAAGTTAAAATAGTTAATTATGTTGTGTAAGACGATGAATGCTAAGGAGAAGTATAAAGCAGAGTTGGGGTACAGGGAGTATGTGTGTAGTATTGCAGTTTTAGACAGGGTGGTCAGGAAAGGCATCATTTAGTAGGTGACATTTGAGCAGAGCACTGAAGCAGGTGAGAAAATAAACCATGAGAATGTCTGCAAAAAATAGTGTACCACGCAAAAGGAACAACAATCTCAACACTTTGATTCAGGTATGTTCCTGGTATAAAGAAGAAAGAACTTTGCCCCTCTACTCTTCTAGGTTTTTGACTGAGACAACCCCCTTTAGTAAAGGACAGATTAGCAGAAGAAAAACAAGTTTAATTTCAAAGTTATAGGAACCACAAAGATACATGAGCCAAAGATATGATCAAAGCAAACAGTTTGTATACATTCTTGAGAAGGAAATTGTGAAGAATTTGGCAAGACAAAGAAATTCATGTGTGTGGTAGTGAATTAGTAAAGAAGCACCAAAATTGTCCACACAGCCTTCTTGACCCTCAATTTGCTGTTTCTGGCCTCTCTCTACCTCCTGCTACAGGAAGGGTACCTTTCACAGGAGAGATTTCTTTCCCCCTTTCAGGGAGATAAAGGAAAGTCAGAGTATCCTTCTTGCTCTGACTGTTTCTTAAGTAATTTTAATGAAAAAAATCAATATTCCTAAGTGGCCAATTTTGGGGCCAAGTTGCCCTCAACCCATTACTGGCATAGCCAAAGAACAATGGAGAGGTAAATATAGCCAGAGGAGAGTAAGCAGAGGGGAGAGGAAGAGATGAGATTAGAGCAGTAACAAGAATTGAGATGGTATAGGACCTGATAGCCAGAGTAAGGGTTTGACTTTTACTCTGAGACTGGAAGGTTTGGGCAGAGGGATGATATGCTATAATTTTGTTTTAATGGAATCGGCCTGTTATAGTGAGAATAAGCTGGAATTAAGTGGTTCTACCAAGTAGGAAGAACATATCAAGTGATTTGTCCAAAGAGTAAATCTGAGTTCACTTCAGTAATCACTGAATGCAGGGGGAGTCAGCATCTGTGGACCTGAGCTTTTATACAACTTGGGGATCTTTCTTTGAGTGAAATAATTTAAAATATAGGCACTAAAGTGAGATTTAAAAAATAAGCTTCATTAACTTCACAAGTAACTCTGACTCTGAGTGAATTACTATGTAATAGACTCTATGCTAGGTCCTGGGAACAAAGGGATAGATAAATCACTGCGATTAGACTTAAAACCTGGACTCCTATAAAGCTTTCTATCCGACTTTCCTTATCTCCTTCTCCTTTCAATCTGCCCAGCATACAACTAAATTTATTTCACTGAATCACTACTCTATCACTATGTTACTTCCCCTTTAAAAACCTCTCATCGACTTTACACTGGCTTTCCATTGTCTGAAGAATATCTTATATATGATTAGGCTAGAATAAGAGAGTGCTTGCTTATTGAAAATGCAGGTTTCCAGGTTTCAGTACTGGACATAGTGAATTGGAGTCACTGGAATTTGGGCCTGAAATTCTTTTTAAACAGACACTTATCTGAAGAAACAGGACACTCCTAGCTTGTTTGGAAAAGGAACACCATCTCCAAAGTATCCCTAGAGACGCACTGGAGTCTCTAGTGATTATGACATCATACTTTTCAGGGTTTAGCATAAGATGATGATTCCAGAGTCACTCTTGCAGATGTGATTCTGAAGGTTCTGGATGCAGATGGCTACACCTTAGTAGTTGCCAACAGGCTGAGAGAAAAGCTCTTTGATATGAGGTATCCCTCATGATCTTGGTCCAAGTGTATTTTTCTTATTCTTCCACATAGATCCTCCATTCTTGCCATTGTCCTCCAAACATGTTATATACATTTTTGACTCTGTCAGGCCTTTGACCACTTTGTTCGAGCTGGCTATAAAACCCTTTTTCTCTTCATTGCCTCTCTAACTCATAACCATTCCTGAAGTCTTAATTGAGGTCTAGTCTCCATTTTGGTAACTTTTCTGACACAAGAACTCATAACCACCAAACTTCCAGACTACTTACAAGCAATCTTGTCATATTTACTGCATTGCTTTATTTCTCAGGAACATCTGTTATTTCAAGAGACCATAAATTTCTTCAGGGTAGGGTCCATTCTTTTACCTTTGTGTATCTCCCAAGGGCCTTGCCCCCCTTACTGAGCAGGCAAAAAACAAAACAAAAACAAACAAACAAACAAACAAACAAATAACAGGAGGCAAGGGGGAGTATTTATGTTCTTAGTGGACCCTATTTCTTGCCGTTTGCATTCTCATTTAATAGAGCATAACAAATTCCCAAACTACTTTTCAATGAACAGCACAGATTTTGTTCATAAATACAGGTTCCAAAAACACATTAAGAATAAAAACCTCTGGCTCAGATTCTCTCATTGCTGCAGGAAGATATTTGGTGATATACTATTGGATGCTGATTGCTATTTTAAAAAATTATTCAGGAATCAGTTTATTCATTGCTATGACTTTTATATTTTTATCCAAAGTTGTATTTTGTGTTTTGTTCTCTTAAAGAAATTTACCTGTATTATGAAATAATGCACTCCTTGACTATTTGGGAAAGGAACACCACTACCAAAGTTTACCTGGAGATTACACTGGGGTCTCTAATGATTATGACATAATATTTATAATGGGAATTTAACATAAGATGATGGTTCCAATATCACTTTTGCATGTTCAGCCATGAAAGCATATCTATATTTATAAGGGAGGGAAAACTTAGACACACATTAATGTGTCATGATTACACAATGAGATTGTAATCTTCCCAACAGGAAATGAATGCCCATTCAGAGTAATTGAGAGAAGAAAGTTTACAGACATGTGAGTCAAGTTAAGGAATCTATAGAATGAGTAAGAGGGCGAGAGGTTATGCAGGGAATAGTTCTATATAGAACCTTGCAGTTATGAAAAAGACATGGAAGATAATTTGTACAAATTCCCTAATTGTTCTCAGATTCAGTTTCCTTATCTGATACATGAAAAGTTGTAGCACCTGCTTTGTTGGATGGCATTAACAAGGTAAATTATAATATCAATAATAAAATTCCATTTACTCAAGGGATTACATTCACAAACCTTATTATCTGTCCATGGATAGCCTCCAGGATGAGACTTGTAGACAAGGGACTGGACAAAAAAAGAGGAGTGGTAGGAACTAAAGTTCTAGGTTGAGAATTGAATAGCTGAAAAGAGTTGCAATTTGAGAGGAAATATGGAAACTGCATAATCAATAGCAGGGAACTTTTTGGTGACAGCATAGAGATTACAGTGTTAGAACCTGGTTTTGAATCCTTACTCTGTCATCAGTCTGGTAATGTCCTTGTGCAAGAACTTGCTCTTCATGATTCTATTTCCTCATCTGTAAAACAGGGCTAAACTAGTACCTCCTATAGAACGTTCTAGTGAGAATGAAATAAGTTAATATATATATAAGGCATCTGGTAGGCAGTGAGATTTTTTAGGAAACTATAACTAGTAGTAGTATTAGCAGTGGATCACAGTGATACCAGATTTGTAGTGACTATTCTTAAGCCTCACTGGGAGTGAGTGGACAAATGGATAGAAGAGGAAAGGAACATATGAATCAAGGCATTTATCCTTCTTGCCTTGAATTCAGATGAGTTTGAATTAGGAAACTACTGAATGCCGAGGAAGGAAAGGTACAAATAAAGGAGATGAAACAGGCTGGCAAACCTAGTTTGCCATCCAACCATAAAGCAAGATGTTTTCACCAGGCAGATTTGATACAGGGGATTCTTTTTACTTTTTATTTTGAAATAATTAAAAATTTACAGGAAGATTGAAAATTAGTAGAGTCCTATATAACTTTGACCCAGTTTCTTCCAATGGTTATATCTGATACATATATAGTAAAATATTAAATCTGGGAAATTGACATTGATAAATGTATATGTATACTATATGGCATTTTTTATATATGTTTATTCATATGACCACAACCACAAGATACAGAGCTATTCTAACAACACATTGTGCTGCCTCTTCCATTGCCCACTGTGTATCTAACCACTGGTAATCACTGATATGTTCCCCACTTCTATAATTTTGTCATTTGAGAATTTTGAATAATTGAAATTATGTGACCTTTTGATATTGGCTTTTTTTTTCACACTCAGCATAATTCCCTTAGGTATGTACAAATTGTTGCATATATCAATACTTGATTACTTTTTATTACTGAATAATATTTAATATGAATATATCACTGCTTATGCCACTGATTGAAGGAAATTTTTACTATTTTTTGACAATTACAGATAAAATTGCTATAAAAATAATGTATAGGTTTTTATGTGAAAAGAATTTTCACTTCTCTGAGTTAAATGCTGAGGAGTCTGATTACTGGGTGGTATGTTTTGTTTTGTTTTTTAAGAAACCACCACATATTTCCACATATTTGGCAAAGTAGCTGTATCACTTTTCATTTCTAATAACAAAGGATGAGAGGTCTATATTTGATTTCTCCTCACCAGTATTGGGACTTGTCATGCCTTTGGAGAGGATTTTATGTTATTTCATTTTTAATAAACTTATTGTGATAATTCACATGCCATAAAGTTCAGTCATTTAAAATGTACAAATTAATGTTTTTCATATACTCATAGGTGGCCTTCATTTGCATTTCACAAATTGCTGAACATATTGAATCTGTTTTCTTGTACTTGTTTATCCCTATGTGCTCTTCGGTGACGTGTTTTCTCTTTTTTTCATTGTCAGTTTTGCTAGAGTTTGGTCAATTTTATCGATCTTTTGAAAGAACCAACTATTTGTTTCATTTGTTTTCTCCATTTTTCTGTTTTCAATTGCATTGATTTTCATTTTTTATTTCCTCCTTCTGCTTGCTTTGGGTTTATTTTGTTTCTAGTTTCTGGTTAGAACCTTAGTTTATTGATTTGAGATTTTTTTTTCTTTCCAATATAAACATTTAGCTTATAAATTTCCCTCTCAGTATTCTAGTTATATTCTTCAAAGTTTGATATGTTTAATTTCCATTCAGCTCAATGTATTTTTATTTCCTTTGGGGTTGATTTGTTTCCACAGTTTTAAGATTTTCCTTTTTTCTGTTGCTGATTTCTAGCTTGGTTTCAGAGTGGTTGGTATTACATTTTAAATATTTTTTCCATATTTATTTTCATAATAGGATGTTGTCTATCTTGGTGTAAGGTCCATGTGTTTGTGAAAAAAGTATGTATTCTGCTGTTGTTGTCTGGAATATCAATTACATCTTATTGGTTAATAGTGTTGAGTTCTCCTAATTCCTTGCTGATTTTCTGATTTTTGAGATTTTTTTTGAGTTTCCAGATATTTAGAAGTATGTTGAAATCTTTAATACACTTGTTGACTTGTCTATTTCTCCTTTCATTTGTATTAGTATATGCATCACATATTTTGTAGATCTGTTATTTGGAGCATAAACAGGGATTACTTTGTCCATCTTGGTGCATTGATATTTTTTCATTATGTAATGTGCTCTGATAATTTTCATTGCTTTTGTTCATTTTATTTGATGTTAATATATCCTTCTTTCCTTTGTTTAATGTTTGCATGACATATCATTTTTAAAATTCTTCCCATATTGATTTATAGGTTTAATGAATTTCCTATCACAATTCCATAAAGGTAATTTATAGATGGAAAGTTAATCAAAATTTATATTGAAGAACACAGACATTAGAATATACAAAAACATATTGAAAAAGAATATATGGAAGAGATTATTACACTTGATTTCAAGACTTATATAGTTACAGTACTGAAGAAAGGAAGATATTGATGGAAAATTAAACATCAAGATCAAAGGAACAGTGTGGCAAACCCAGAAATAAACCCACACCAATATCCCCATTGATTTTTTAAAAAGTAGTAAAAGCAATTCAGGTGAAGGAGATACCTTTTCTTTTATTTTTCCTCTGCATTTTATTTTATTTTTTTCTTTGTTTTATTTTTCTTTATCTACCTTGGGGTTCTACCACCATTATGTCACCCATGAGGCATCATCTTAGTCTTTTGTGCCCCTTCCACTCCCGTTTTCCCCCTCTCCCCCTCTTATCCTCCATGCTTCAATTTTGCTGAGAGTTAGTTTTAAATTTTTTTTGTTTGTTTTTTCCTTTATCCCTCATATAAGTGAGACCATCCAGTATTTCTTTTTTCTTTTCTGATTTATTTCTGCTAGCATGATTCCTTCTAGCTCCATCCATGTTGCCACAAATGACATGTTTGTCTTTTTTGGGGGGGGATTCATTTTTTTAAAAAATTATTTATTTATTTTTGTGGAAAGAAAAAATGTTACAGATAGGTACACACATTACAATACTATAATTACAAAATTATAAACCAAAAAATACTATATTATTTACTCATATGAGTGATTTAAAAGTTTCAATACCACAGGAATGATAAGCATAAAATCCAGTGTACTGATTATTATTTCTGGGAATGTATAATGGGGAATAGGATAGAAGAGATGTCCACAGAGAATGTCAACTATCTCTGTAATGACTGATTTTTTTAATTTAATTTTTAAATTATATATATATATTTATAAATATTACATTATTGTGTGCCCTAGGGTTTTCCCATTTCCCTAACACCTGTTAGCCATCCTACCCTTTTGTGCCCTCTGCCTCCACTGCCTTCTTCCTCCTCCTCCTCTCTTGTTCCATCGTTGAATCCCATTGGTTGTTTCTAATTTTTCTTATTCGTTTGTTTGTTTTTCTCTATATCCTTCATATAAGTGAGACCATCCTGTATTTCTCTTTTTCTTTTTGGCTTATTTCTGCTACTATGAGTCCTTCTAGCTCCATCCTTGTTGCTGCAAATGACATATGTTTGTCCTCCTTGATTGATGCATAGTATTCCATTGTGTATATGTACCACATTTTTTTCAGCCATTCATTCATTTTGGGACATTTGGGTTGTTTGTTTGTCTTTTTTTTGATGAATAGTATTCCATCATGTACATATACCATAGCTTTTTGTACCATTCATCTATTTTGGGCCATTTGGGTTGCTTCCCTATCCTGGCTATTGTAAATAGCACTGCAATAAACATCGGGTACAGGTGTCTTTTTGGATTAGAGTTTTTTAACCTTTGGGTCGATTCCTAGCAGCGGGATTGCTGGATAGAATTGGAGTTCCATTTTCAGTAGTCTAAGGTCCTCCACACAGCTTGCATGGCCTATCATTTTATGTACACTTACTTCCAACCTGCATATATTCCTTTCTTTGAAATGATTTTCTTTTATTGTGCAATTTTTCCTTAACGTTTTATTTTCACTTCTCTCTGGTTTTATTGGTGTGAAACATTATACCAGTGAAATTATATTGTATTTAATTCAGTAAACCAACATTTCTTATTTAAAGAAAAAAAAATCACCAGAATATTTGTCGTTTTCCTGGACTCTATACCTTTATAAAAGGATACTTTTATACATTTTTTGAACAATTTTTGTTGTTAGTTTTAAATTACAGATAATCAAAGACAATAAGCAGCTAGTGCCCAGAAGCAACTCTGTGCCTATAAATGATATTTCTTTTGAATGTATGATTAAGCCAAAATCAAATATTTACAGGTTCAGTATTAACAAAATACATGTTATATGAGGGCAGCGAGGTTTAAATAAACTATCCCCTCAGGAATGTAATTTCAATTCAGCAACCATTGAAACTACATATATTAATATTTGTGTGTGACATCCACTTAAATACTGCATAATATCTAACATATGAAATTTAAGGAATTGATCTTATCTATCACCTAAGATACTAACTTAGGTAACTTTTTAATTTGAGTATTTGGTACATTTTTCAAAAATGCATACTTTATGCAAAAGATTTGTCTGTTATGGTTTAGTCTTTGTCTCTTTGCTAGTGGAAAAAGGTAAGACTCTGGAGGAGAGAAACACTATTTTTCAAATTAGGTTCAATAATATTTTCTGCTCCAATATAAATCAAGATAACTGCTGCCATTGCCAGCCTTCCCATAGATCTCTCACCCACAACTCTTTTGTTTTGAATGGACAGTAATTATTGACATTTCTTTCTTTTAAAATAATTTATTTATATATGTATTTCACATTTTTGTATTCCCCGAGGTCCACCCACTACCTCCCCTCCCTGAACACTCCCACTCATTTCTCCGCCCCCATTTGTGTACTTCAGTTTGATTGTTAGCTTGTTTTAGTTTTCTTCCTGGCCTTTTGTTTATTTTCCCTATGTCCTATATTTTTGTGAAACCATTTGGTTTCTGTCTTTTTCTTATGACTTGTTTCTGTAATATGATTTCTTCTAGGTTCATCCATGTTATCTCAAATTCATCAAATTTGTCATTTTTAATTGATGAGTAATATTGCATTATGTATATATGCCACATCTTTTTCATCCATTCATCTGTTTTGGGATATTTGGGTTGTTTCCATGTCCTTGCAATTATAAGTAGTGTTACAATAAACATCTGAGTACAGGTGTCTCTCTGTGTAAGTATTGAGGTCTCCTTTGTGTAGATTCCCAGCAGAGGGATTGCTGTGTCAAATGGTAGTTCTGTTTTCATTAGTTTGAGGGTCCTCCATACTGCTTTCTATAGTGGCTAGACCAGTTTATATTCCTACCAGCAGAGTAAGAGTGTTCCTTTCTCTCCACATTCATGCCAGCACTTGTTTTGTTGTTGTCTTTTTTTTTTTTTTTTGCTGTGGACCATTCTTACCTTGTGTAAGGTGGTATCTTGTTGTGGTTTTGATTTGCATTTCCCTGATTGCAAGTGATGTTGAGCAGTTTTTCATGTGCGTGTTGGCCATTTGTATTTCCTCTTTGGAGAAGTGTCTTTTTTTTTTTTTTTGAGGCTAGGTCTTGCTATGTTGCCCGGGTTAGTCTTGAACCCATGGACTCAAGCGATTCCTAGCCTCGGCCTCCCAAGCCTGGGATTAAAGGCACATGCCATGGTGCCCAACCTTGCAGAAGTATCGTTTTAGTTCTTCCCATTTTTGGACTGGGTTTCTTGTTTTGTTTTTGCTTAGTTGTTTGAGTTCCTTGTGTATCTTTGTTATCAAACCCTTATCACTTTTGTGGAGGGCAAAAATTTTTCTCTCATTCGGCTGGGTTTCTTTTTGTTTTGTCTGTTGTCTCTTTTGCTATACAAAAGCTTTATAATTTGATGTAGTCCCAGCTGTTTATGTTTTCCTTCATTTTTTACCAGCTGTAGATGTGACCAGAAATGAATTTCTGAAGTGTAATTCATGGAGGGTTTTGCCCACATTTTTCTCTATGTATTTTATGATTTCAGGTCTTGCATCCAAGTCTTTTATCCATTTTGAGTTGGTTTTTGTACATGGTGTGAGGGAGTTGTCTTAGTTTATTTTTTTTGCATGTCTTGGTACAGTTTCCCAGCACCATTTATTGAAGAGGCTGTCCTTGTTCCAATGTAAGTTTTTCACTCCTTTGTCAAAGATTAGTTGACTATATATGTGTGGCTTTATTTCAGGGGATTCAGTTCTGTTCCATTGGTTGATTGTCTGTTTTTGTACCAATACCATACTGTTTTAATTACTATGGCTTTGTAGTATTATTTGAAGTCTGGGAAAGTAATATCTCATTTTCTCTTTTTTTGGTCAGGAGGCTTTTTGATATTTGAGGTCTTTTGTTATTCCATATGAATTTCAGTAATTTTTGTTCTATCTCTTTAAAGAAGATCATTGGAATTTTTATAGGGATTACATTGAATCTGTAGCTTGCTTTTGGTAGGATGGCCATTTTGATTAATTTAATTCTTCCAATTCATGAGCAGAGAATTTCTTTCCATTTCTTTATGTCTTCTCTGTCTCTTTTAGCAGTGTTTTAATATTTTCTTTGTATACTTCTTAAGCATGTTTTATGTGGTTTATTCCCAGGTAATTTTTTTGTTGTTGTTGTGATGATAAATGGGATGATTTTTAAAATTTCTTCTTCTGCTTGACTTTTTGCATATAGGAAAGCAACTGTCTTATGTGTGTTGATTTTGTAACCAGCCACCTTACTGAACTGGTTTATTGTTTTAAGTAGTGTTTCTGTAGATTTTCTTTGGGTTCTCTATATACAGAATCATATTATCTGCATATAATGATAGCTTCAATTCTTCTTTCCCTAGTTATATCCCTTTTTTGTCTTTTTCTTGCCTTCTTGCCCTATCTAGAACTTCCAGTACAGTGTTTAAAAAATAGTGGAGAGTGTGGACATCCTTGTCTGGTTCTGGTTCTTAATTGACATCATTTTAGTTTTTCCCCATTTAGGATGATTTTTGCTGTAGGTGTCATAGATGCCTTTTATTATGTTGAGGTATGTTTCTTTAATCCCCAGTTTTTCAAGGACTTTTATCACGAATGCATGTTGGACTTTATTGAATGCTTTCTCTGCATCTATTGATATGATCATATCACTTTTGGTTTTCTCCTTGTTGATGTGGTGGATTATGTTAATTGATTTCCAGATGTTGAACCATCCCTGTGCGCCTGGAATAAATCCCACTTGGTCATGGTGGATAATGTTTTTATGCTTCATTGGATTCAGTTTGCCAGGATTTTGCTTAAAATTTTTGCATCCGTGTTCTTTAGGGAAGTTGGTCTATAGTTTTCTTTCTTAGTGCTGTCTTTATTTGGTTTTAGTATAAGTGTAATGTTTGCTTCATAGAATGTGTTTGGCAGTTTGCCTTCTTTCTCATTTTTTGGAAAAGTTTTAGTAGTGCAGGCATTATTTCATCTTTGAATGTCTGGTAGAATTTGTTTGTGAAGCCATCTGTTCTGGGGCTCTTGTTTTTAGGGAGAGTTTTGATGACTACTTCAATTTCACTGCTTGTGATTGGTTTACGTTCTCTGTGTCTTATTTGTTCAATATTGGGTAGCTGTATCTTTCTAAGAATCTATCCATCTCATCCAGGTTGTTGTATTTATTTGCATATAGATGTTCATAGTAATCTCTGATTCTCCTTTGGATTTCTGATGTTTGTTGTAATTTCTCCTCTTTTATTTGTGAGTAGGATTTTTTTAGGAAATTTATAAATAAAATAAATAAATTTTATTTATTTGTGATCCTACTCATTTGAGTGTTCTCTTTTCTTTTCCTTGTGAGCTTTGCAAGGAGCTTATCAATTTTATTTATTTTTTCAAAGAACCAGCTTTTGGTTTTGTTGATTTTCTGAATAGTGTTTTGGTTTCTAGATTATTTATTTCATCTTTTATTTGTATTATTTCTTGTCTTCTGCTGAGTTTTGGATTTTTTTTGTTGCTCCTTTTCTAATTCTTCTAGTTGGGAGTTTAGGTTATTTCTTTGTTTAGTTTCTTGGTTTTTGATATGAGCCTGTATTGCTATGAACCTTCTTCTTAAAACTGCTTTTGCTGAGTCCTAGACATTTTAGAGTGTTGTGTCTTCTTTGTCATTTGTTTCAAAGTAGGTTTTAATTTCTTCAATTACCCATTCTTCATTTAGTTACATATTCTTCAGTCTCCATGTATTGGGCACTCTTCTTGCTTTCTTTTCATTGTTGATTTCTAGTTTGATCCTTTTATGGTCAGAGAAAAATGTTGGTACTATTTTAATGTTTTGTATATTTATTAATTCATGTTTTATGTCCTAATATGTGGTCAATTTTTGAGAATGATACATGTGCATTTGAGAAAATGGTGTAGTGGGGGTGCAGTGTCCTGGAGATATCTATTAGGTTCATATGGTCAAGATCTTCATTTCAAACTTTTGTGTCTTTGTTGTTTTTGTCTTGTTGATCTGTCCTTTGGTGTGAGTGGGGTGTTGAAATCACCTACAACATATGTATTTTTGCCAGTCACCCACATCTCTTCCAAGTGTCTCTATATGTCTCAGTGCCACATGTCTCCTTATATGTTCCTGAAGTTCCTGGTAAAAGTCTAAAGCTAAGATGCAAACTTCACTTCTTTACTTGTTTCTGTGCTCTATGTCTCTTCTAACTCTTCAAGTGTTCTTTTCCCCACTTAGCTCCACCCTTTATTAATGGTGGGCCTGGAAATAGGAACCCTTTTTATGGAGATTAAACTCTATAACAATATCATTAGGTTTTCCTCGGTTAATCAAGCCTAAGAATTCAGAAGCACCAGATCTTTAGATGACTTAAGCAATTTACAATCTTTTATTAAAAATTGATCACAGTTTATGAATGAAAGGACAGTCCCTCTCTCCAGAGAGAATTCCATCCTGTTTAATCCTCATTTATTGGGTTGCTGATTCAGGTATTATTAGAAAGCCCCACAGTTCATACCATCCTTCGGTCTGCCTGACCAAGCTTGACCAGAGGTGGGGAAGCATTTAAAAGATCAAGCACAAGCTTAGCAAGTGGGCCAATTCCTGCAGGTCTTGCTATGTGTGGGTTTCTCGCTCCTCACAGGTTCTTTTTCTCTAGTACAGTGCTTGCTTCTTTTGCTAGCCTCCTTCCTCCTCTGTCTTTAATGCTCATTTCTTCCTACCAATAGATAGTTTCCTCTTCTAGAAGATGAAATAAGTAGACTTTTAAAAAAAACAACAACCAGGTGCTAACAAGGCAATCTAAAGCTAAACAAATTAACAACTACAAATGCCAGGTGCTATAACCAAATCAAAGGACAGTATCTGATACAGTTCATTGTCTATGGGTTTTTCTACCTGCATGCACAATTGCGAGAGACTGCATGTCCCAACAACCACAAGGTTTATTTTACAAGGATAAACAAAGAGCTTAATGTAGCCACAAGGGGTCAGCTATGTCACCCAGTTAATGTTCACTAGACAAGCGGAGTGCCCATCACCTGTCACCAGAAGTGCTGGACAGCACCAATGTTTAGGAGTGTTTACCAGGAGTATACCACTAACAAAAAACTAGAGACACCAGACCCAGGGTCTTTGGTGCTCCTGTCAGGTAATATAAGAGACAGTACCAGAGGCCCAATCTCTGCAAAGTGGTGTGACTTGCAGGCCATTCAACAAGACACAAAGACTCTGATTGAAGTTCAAAGCTGAAGGTTTATTATCAGTGCACCAGAGTCCCCAAACCAGCTTCACAAGAAAGACCCTGAGCAGTCTCTGTTCCAACTTTTTATAGGGCAAAACCAACACCACCCCCTATTGTGAAGCAAGCAAGCAGGTGTAAGACATGTTTCCATGTTCTTATAACTTCAGGACACATTCCTGTAACTTCCAGTAATGCTGACATCCTTCATCTATCAGGTGGACAAGATGGTTGTCAGGAACAACCAGGAATAAGGGGAGGCAGAAACAGGATGTTGGGCCAGCCAGCTGTAGGGGGTACTTTCCACTGAGAGCAGAGAGAGGACACTGGTTTCAAAACGGAGGTTTTAAACAAAATGGAGTTACTTTGGTTAGTCTGTTCCCAACACAAAGGTCTCAGCTACTCTTCCTCAGTGGTCAGCTGCTGGATACAGCTGCTGGTCCCCCTTTCTTCTTTAGAGGCCAAGAATGGAGGCCTTTTCTTCTTGCTTGGAGCTGGAGCAATTCCCTCAGAGGCTGGAACAGTTCTCTTGGAGGCTGGAACTCTACCCCAGGGCTGGAACAGTTGTGTTGGAGGCTTGACCAGTTTTTCTTGGAGGATGGAGCAGTTCTTGGAGGCTGGAGCAGTTCTTCTCAGAGGCTAGTTACTACCCTTCCTGAGACTACCTTAAATCTACCCTCAGGGTACATGGCCTAGAGTCCAGTTGGATCATCTTTCACTTCTAGGTCTGATTGTACTATTTCACCAAGACCACTACAGCTCTTGCCAATACTTCCTGGTGTCAAATTCACATAAATATATTACTGATGTAAAAACTTAGTTTAAAAATTCATATAACAAGTACTTTAATCTTATCCAGCTTGACTACACAATTTTGTTCCCTAGGATTTCTCTCTCACAAATCTTTCACATATTTCTTTCACTGTTCCATTTTCTTATATCATCCCATTTCAAAAATAACTAGTTATTCTACTTTATTTCATTATTTAACTTAGTTCTAAAGTTTCAAGAGAGTAATTACTGCTAGATATTACTATCTCATTTGTTTAAATCTTTACCTATTAAGCATTCTTATCTAACCAGAAAACTTCAGAATGACATTTTTTTCACTTGGGTTTAACAGAAATGTCTCCATTTTGGGCTTACAAAAAACCTCTTAACTAGAAAACCTTAGGAGAGCAAGTCAGTTTGTAACTAGGACTAGATCTGAGTTCTGCTGCTTGTCACTACAAAAAAAAAGCCAATATGCAGAGACAGGAATTGAATCTATACACTTTTATTTTTCAAATCTCTCACCATTGATCTGAGAAAATGGAGGACTTAACACCCTGAAGTGACCGTTCTCTTGTTACTATTGATCTATGAGAATGAAAGGAAACTTCTCACATAACTACTGATCCGAGAGAATAGACCATTCTGCCCTCTCATCTCAAGCTGGCCTTTTTATAATGAGTTAAACAAAAACAATAAATCAATAGCCCATCAGATCAACTTAGTCATATTGTGACTTGAACATAAACAACTGGGACTACATGAAATTGAAAAGCTTCTGTACAGCAAAAGAGACAACGATCAAAACAAAAAGAAACCCAACACCATGGAAGAAAATTTTTGTCCTCCATATAAGTGATAAGGGTCTATAGCAAAGATCCACAAAGAACTCAAGCAACCTAACAAAAATAGAGCAAACAGCCCAGTTAAAAAGATACTTCTGAAAAGAAGAAATGCAAATGGTCAATGCACATATGAAAAAAAATGCTCAACATCACTAATAATCAGGGAAATGCAAATCAAAACCACACTGAGATATCATCTCACACCAGTAAGAATGGCCTATATAAAAGAAACAGGCAACAAGTCTTGTTGTGGATGTGGAAAGAAAGGAATACTTTTAGACTGCTGGTAGGAATGCAAACTGGTCCAGCCACTATGGAAGGCTGTGTGGAAGACCCTTAACTACTGAAAATGGAACTACCATTCAATCCAGCAATCCTACTTCTAGGAATTTACCCAAAGGATACAAAAACACTCATTCAAAAGGACACCTTGACTTGGGAAGCTCCAGCCAGTTTGGCCTGTGGAGGCTGTGCCCACAGCGGCCAACCGGCCTCTGGCTGGCAGCTGCACCCATTGTGCACCCACCAATCACCCTCTTCCATCAAGCTGGCTGATAATAGGGCCTTGGGGGTTGGCCCGGGAGACCCAGACTGGACTGGTGCGCAGGCAAGATAAGGTCCAGTCAGGATCGGAGAAGTGGGGGGGTGCGAAGGTCTTGCCATTTCACTCTCACTCCATTTAGTCCTTAGTCCTCAGGAGGAATAAGAAAAACAGACATTGCAAACAGTGAGGGACCAGATAAGGATCCTATCAATACAACTGGGCAGTACACAGGAGAAGGATCATCATAGACATAATGGACTGGAGAGACAACTATGATGAAGACCTATCACAGAAATGCACCTACAAACTCATCAGGAATGAATGAACCAAGGCCCCATTTCAGGAATACCACTCAAGAAAACAAGGAGTCCTTCCCCATACCGTGGGAAAGGAGGCCCACAGAGTTGGGAAACTAGCTCCACAAGAAATCTGCAAATGGACAGAGTGGAGATGATCCACAAAGGCCATTGGTGGATGCCTACCCTCCCTGAGAAACCTCATTACAGAAAACGACTGGAAGCAAGGCCTCCAGGCCAGAAGGCAGAGCTATGGTGTGAAGAGGCAATGGATATATAGGAAGAATGGACTGGAACGGGCAGTCAGCAATGAGAAGACATTGTTAAACCTCAAACGAGCACAGACAGGTTGTCCAATGCAAAGCTAAGACTGCAATCCTTCACACACAGAATACCATATACCAGGAGCAAAGTCCCTCACCTGGCAAGTAGACACAACCAGAGAAAAGGAAGAGAGACCAATGGACAGAACATAAATCAACAAACGAGAGAGGAGTCTGAGTGAACGACGGCCCATCAGGGGTTGGGTGGGGAGGAAGGAAGGCATCTCAGCAACCATTTATCTATGTAAAAAATTATAAATAAAAAGAATAAAACATAGGTGAAAAAAAAGAAAAATCAAGATAAAAAAAAAAAGACTCCTTTACTCACATATTTACTGCAGCACTATTTACAAAAGCCAGGATATGGAAACAACCCAAATGCCTCAAGAGACAAATGGGTCAGAAAGTTGTGTTATATGTACACAATGGAATATTGCTCATCCTTCAAAAAAGACAACCTTATGTCATTTGCAGCAACATAGATGGAGCTAGAAGGAATCATATTAGCGAAAATAAGCCAGAAAGAGAAATACAGGATGGTCTCACTTATATGAGGGATTTATGAAAAGCACACAGACAAAAAAATATAAAAATGCCAAAATATAGAACTGAAACATGAAGTGAGAGAGGGGGTGGAGAGAGAAAACAGGGGAGGGGAGGGCACAAAAGACCGAGATCATTCAGGGGTGATAAGGTGATGGGAGAACCTTGGGGTAGACAATGATCTCATCAAGGTTTCAGCTTGTTTACATATAGATGTTTGTAGTAATCTCTAATTATCCTCTGGATTTCTGCTGTCATAATTTCTCTTTTTCCATTTATGATTCTATTTATTTGCATTTTTCCCTTCTCTATATTTGTGAGCCTCATTAGAGGTTTATCTGTTTTGTTTATCTTTTCAAAGAACCAGCTTTTTGTCTTGTTGATCTTTTCAATTGTCTTTTTTTTTGTTTCAATTTCATTTATTTCTACCTGAATTTTAATTATCTCCTTCCTTCTACATGCTTTTGGAGTTTTATGTTCTTCTTTCTCGAGTTCTCTTGGATGTGAGATTAGGTTGTTCCTTTGGGCATTTTCTTATTTCTTGATGTGGAAGTGTATTGCTATATATTTCCCTATTATTACTGCCTTTGCAGCATCCCATATACTCTGGAAGGTTGTATACTCATTATCATTCATCTTGAAATATTTCTTCGATTTCCTCATCCTCATTAATCCACTCTTTTTCCAATAGTGATGGCCTCAGTCTCCATGAAATGGGAGGTTTCCTGTTCTTCTTTTCATGATTGATTTCTAGCTTGGTGCATTTATGGTTGGAGAAAATCACTGGTATGATTTCAATCCTTGTGAATTTACTAATGCTGGGTCCTGTGGCCCAGTAAGTGATGGATCTTGGAGAATGATCCATGTGCCCTTGAGAAATATGTGTATTCCTTTCTTACAGGTTGCAGTGTCCTATAGGTGTCTATTAGGTCCATTTGATCTAAGCATTTGTTTAGGGTTACTGTGCCCATGTGTATTTTTTGTCTTGTTGATTTGTCCTTTGGTTATAGTGGAGCGTTGACATCTCCTACAACATATGTATTTTCTTTAAAGTTTTTTTCAAAGGTGTTAGCAATTATCTGGTATATTTTGATGCATATTCATTTGGTGCATATATACCAATAAGTGTTATATCTTCCTGGTATATTTTCCCCTTGATCATTAGATAGTGGCCATCTTTGTCTCTTATTACCATTTTTAGTCTGAAATATAGTTTATCTGATATGAGTATGGCTGTACATGCCTTTCTTGGGGGTCCATTTGCTTATAAGATTGTTTTCCAGCCTATGGCTTTTAATCTGCATTTATCTTCAGCAGTTAGATGTGTTTCCTGGAGGCAGAAGAAAGATGTATTCTGTTTTTTTAATCTATTCTACTACCCTGTTTCTTTTCATTGGTGAGTTTAGTTCATTAATATTTAGGGTGATTATTGATATATGGTGGTCTGTACTTGTCAATTCAGTCATTTCTTTTCTTTTTTGTGGTTGAATTCATTTTGTTGTTTCTTTCTCCCTGTTCATTCTTCGATTGCTTTACATTTTAAGGCTTCTTGTAGTATTTCTTAAAGAGAGGGCTTGGTTATGGTGAATTTTTGGAGACTTTGTCTGAAAAGGACCGTATTTTTCCCTCATAGATGTAGGAGAGCTTTGCAGGGTAAAGTATCCTTGGCTGGCATTTTTTTTATCTTGAAGTTTTTTGTATATTTCAATTCATTGTCTCCTTGCCATAGTATCTCTTCTGAGAAGTCTGGGGTGAGCCTAACCAGTTTTCCTTTATAGGTTATCTGTTTTTTTTTTTGCCTCTCATTAGCTTCTTTATTTTTTTCTTGTCTTGCATTTTTGGTATTTTAACTATTATGTATCTTGCTGAAGTTTTTCTTTCATTATAGTATTTTGGTGTTCTAGCTTCTTTTATGTCTATTTTCATTTCTTCAGGTTTGGAAAATTCTCTTGAATTATTTCTTCAAATATTTTCTGAGTTCCTTTGTATTTCTTTTCTCCTTCAGGGATACGTATTATTCTGATGTTGCTTTTCTCAAGTTGTCAGATATTTTCCTGAGTGTTTCTTCATTTTTTTTTTTCTTTGCCTATCTCTTTCTTTTTCTGTCTTTTTTTTTTCTTGTTTAGGTCTGAATCTTTTGAGAGTGCTTAACCCTTTATTCCATTTCTTCTATTGTTTGCTCTTGCCTTTCCCCTGCACTCTTTAATTCCTCTGCTGTTCTGTTAGCTTCCATAAATTAATTTTTTTAAGGATTCATTTTTCATTTCTTAATTCATTGATTGTTTTAAATCTCATTTTTTCCTTTTTTGTCTTCTCTGTTAACTATTCCAGTCTTTTTTTTTTATTATAATGGCTCTGTATTCTTTTTGTGTCCAGTTGTAATATATTTCTGCACCTGTCTTGTTGGTTTCAGTGGGCTGACTTACTTTCTAAGGTGTGTTTTTCTCAGGATTGTTAGTTTGGTCATTTATGATTTTCCTTTTCCCCATATTTTGCTTTTGAATTTGCTCTGCCCTTGGTGTGCCACTGTCACTGGTGCTAGTGGGCACTATTTCTTGGTGGTATTGCTGGGTTGTAGAAGTATTTGCCAGGTTTTTGGGCTCCAGTGGTTAGTCGGAAGGAATAGAGGTGTAGTTCCCTGAGACTTCTTCCTTGGATGTTCTTATCTGGCCTATGCTACTGTATTCTAGCTCTGAGGTGGGGTGTTGGTTTTTCAAGGCTGGAGCTCAATATGGGCTGGAAGGTGCTGCTAGCCATTTTGGTCGGGGTGATCATTCAGTGGCATGGTGTGAGGAAGAGGGACCTGGGTGTGTGCTCACCTACTCCCAGGTCTCCTGGTGTGGTGCGATGAAAGTGCTCCCCACATAGTTGAGGGTTGGGTATGCACCCATGAGGTGGGCCAGCACACAGAAGAGGGGCCTGGATGTGCACTCACCCTCTCCCAGGTTCCCTTTTAATTTCTTTTTTTATTAAATAATTTATATATATATTTCACATGATTTTAATCTCCAGGGGTAACCCACCACCTCCCCTCCCTGACCACTCCAGCTGGTCCCCACCCTCCCGTTGTGTACTTTCATTTGGTTGTCCATTTATTAGTGAAACCATTTGGTTTCTGTCTTTTTCTTTCTGACTCGTTTCTGCTAGTATGATTTCTTCTAGATACATCCATGTTTCCATAAATTCATCAAATTTGTCATTTTTAATTCATGAGTAATACTCCATTGTGTATATATACCACACCTTCTTCATCCATTCATCTGTTTTGGGACATTTGGGTTGTTTCCATGTCCTTGCAATTATAAACAGTGCTGCAATAAACATCCAAGCACAGATATTCTTTTGTACTCACATTGAGGTCTCCTTTGGGTAGATTCCCAGAAGAGCAATTGCTGGGTCAAATGTTAGTTCCATTTTCATTAGTTTGAGGGTCCTCCATACTGCTTTCCATAGTGACTGAACTGGTTTACATTCCTACCAGCAGTGTAAGAGTATTCTTTTCTCTCCACATCCACGTCAGCACTTGTTGCCTGTTTTTTTTTTTGTTTTTTTTTTTTTGCTGTGGGCCATTCTTACTGGTGTAAGGTGGTATGTCATTGTGGTTTTGATTTGCATTTCCCTGATTGCCAGTGACATTGAGCAATTTTTCATGTGCCTGCTGGCCATTTGTATTTCCTCTTTGGAGAAGTGTCTTTTTAGTTTTTCTCCCCATTTTCTGATTGGGTTTCTTGTTTTGTTTTTGTTTAGTTGTGTAAGTTCCTTATGGATCTGCATTACTAAACCCTTATCACTCTTGTGGAGGGCGAAAATTTTTTCCCATTTGGTTGGGCTTCTTTTAGTTTTTTTCTGTTGTCTCTTTTGCTGTACAGAAGCTTTTTAGTTTGATCATTGGTTTTTTAGTCCCATCTGTTAGCTTTTTAGTCCCATCTGTTTATGTTTTCTTTCATTTTTTTTGCCATCTGCAGATGTTTCCAAAACGAGATTTCCGAATTGTAATTCATGGAGAGTTTTGTCCAAGTTTTCCCCTATGTATATGGTTTCAGGTCTGACATCTAAGTCTTTTATCCATTTTGAGTTGGTTTTTGTACATGGTGTGAGAATGTTGTCTTGGTCCATGTTTTTGCAGATCTTAGTCCAATTTTCCCAGCATTATTTATAAAGAGGCTATCTTTGTTCCAATATAAGTTATTCTCCTTTGTCAAAGATTAGTTGACTATATATGTGTGGTTTTATTTCCAGGCTCTCAATTCTGTTCCATTGGTCTGATTATCTGTTGTTGTACCAGTAATTATTATGGCTTTTAAGTATTTTAAATAATTAAAATAATTATTTTAATTATTTTGGCTTTTTTAATTATTAATTACTATGGCTTTGTAGTATAACTTGAAGTCTGGAATAGTTAGGCCTCCATTCTCTTTTTTTTTGGCCAGGAGGTTTTTTGATATTCGAGGTCTTTTGTTATTCTATATGAATTTCAGTAATTTTTGTTCTATCTCTTTAAAGAATGTCATTGGAATTTTTATTGGGATTGCATTGAATCTGTAGATTGCTTTTGGTAGGATGGCCATTTTGATGATGTTAATTCTTCCAATCCATGAGCAAGGAATGTCTTTCCTTTTTTTTTTTTTTTTTTTAAAGTCGACAACAGAGTATTTAGAAGCAGAAAGACAATCAACTTGTCACATACAAGAGATCCTCAATAAAATGGCAAATATTTCATCAGAAACTTCAGAGGCGGGAAAGCTTTTTTTTTTTTGCCAATATATAAATGGCATTTTATTTTATTATTATTTTTTTTAATTTAATTAATTAATTAATTAATTATTTTATAATCAAATAGTTTATATATATATATACATTTCATATCTTCTTTCCATTTCCTTATGTCTTCTTCCATGTCTTTTAGCAGCATTTTAGCATTTTCTTTGTATAGTTCTTTCACGTGCTTTGTTAGGTTTATTCCCAGGTATTTGATTTTTTTTTGGTGCGATGGTAAATGGGATGGCTTTTTCAATTTCTTCTTCTGCTTGGCTTTTTTGCATATAGGAAGGCTACTGACATCTGTGTGTTGATTTTGTAACTGGCTGCCTTACTGAACTAGTTTATTGTTTTGAGAAGTTTTTCTGTAGATTTTTTTTTTGGTTTTCTACATAAATAATCATATCATCTGCATGTAATGATAGCTTCAGTTCCTCTTTTCCTATTTGTATCCCTTTTATATCTTTCTCTTGCCTTATTGACCTGGTTAGAACTTCCAGTACAATGTTAAAAAGTAGTGGAGAGAGTGGGCATCCTTGCCTGGTTCCAGATCTTAATTGGAATGATTGTGGTTTTTCTCCATTTAAGATGATATTTGCTGTATGTTTGTCATATGGCTTTTATTATGTTGAGGTATGTTCCTTCGTTCCCCAATTTTTCAAGGGCTTTTATCATAAATGGATGCTGGACTTTGTCAAATGCTTTCTCTGCATCTATTGATATGATCATGTGATTTTTGTTTTTCTTCTTGTTGATGTGTGGATTATGTTTATTGATTTCCAGATGTTGAACCATCCTTGTGCCCCTGGGATAAATCCCACTTGGTCCTGGTGAATAATGCTTTTTATGCATCATTGCATTCGATTTGCTAGGATTTTGTTTAAAATTTTTGCGTCCGTGTTCATTAGGGAAATTGGTCTCTAATTTTCTTTCTTGGTACTGTCCTTATTTGGTTTTAGTATGAGTGTGATATTTGCTTTGTAGAATGTGCTTGGGAGCTTTCTTTCTTTCTCGATTTTTTTGGGAAGAGTTTTAGTAGTATAGGTGTTATTTCCTCTTTGAATGTCATGTAGAATTCATTTGTAAATCCGTCTGGTCCTGGGCACTTGTTTTTAGGGAGAGTTTTTTTTTTTTTATGACTGCTTCAATTTCACTGCTTGTGATTGGATTATTTAGGTTCTCTATTTCTTCTTTGTTCAATTTTGGATATTTTTATTTTTCCAAGAATCTGTCAGTCTCATTCAGATTGTTGTATTTGTTTCCATATAGATGTTCATAGTAGTCTCTGATTATCCTTTGGATTTCTTTTGTGTCTGTTGTAATTTTTCCTCTTTCATTTGTGATTCTGTTTGAGTGTTTTTTTCTTTGTGAGCTTTGCAAGGGTTTGTCAATTTTATTTATTTTTTCAAAGAACCAGCTCTTAGCTTTGTTGATTTTCTGGATAGTTGTTTTGGTTTCTAGGTTATTTATTTCTTCTTTTATTTTTATTATTTCTTGTTTTCTTCTGGGTTTTGAGTTTTCCTGTTGTTCTTTTTCTAATTATTCGAGTTGGGATATGAAGTTTTTTCTTTGGATAGTTTCTTGGTTTTTGATATGGGCCTGTATTACTATGAACCTTCCTCTTAGATATGTTTTTGCTGAGTCCCAGACATTTTGGAATGTTGTATCTTCTTTGTCATTTGAAGTCGGTTTTAATTTTTTCTTTAATTTCTTTGATTACCCTTTCTTCATTTAGTAGCATATTGTTCAGTCTCCATGTATTGGACATTCTTCTTGCTTTCTCTTCATTGTTGATTTCTAGTTTGATGCCTTTATGATCCAAGAAAAAAGTTGATATAATTTTAACTTTTGTGTATTTGTTCAAGTTTTCCTTGTGTCCTAATATGTGGTCAATTTTAGAGAAGGATCCGTGTGCATGTGAAAAGAAGGTGTCTTCCCTTCTTTGGGGGTGCAATGTTCTGTAGATATCTGTTAGGTCCATTTGATCTAGGTCTTCCTTTAAAGCTTTTGTGTCCTTGTTTAGTTTCTTTTTTGTTGATCTGACTTTTGGTGAGAGTGGGGTGTTAAAGTCTCCTACAACGTATATGTTTTCACCAATATTTTTTTCAGTTCTGCTAGTAGATGTCTTATGAATCTTGTTGTTCCCTCATTTGGTGAATATATGTTGATAATAGTTATGTCTTTTTGGTGAATTGTACCACGTATATTAGGTAGTGTCCGTCTTTATCCTTTGTCACTTTTTAAATTCTGAAATGTGCTTTATCTGCTATGAGAATGGCTATCCCTGCCTTTTTTGGGGGACCATTCACTTGTAGAATAGTTCTCCATCCTTTCACCTCCAGTCTATGCTTATCTTTAGGGATGAGATGTGTTTCCTGGAAATAGCAGAATGTTGGATTCTGTCTTTTTATTCAGTCCGCAACTCTCTGTTTTTTGATTGATGAGTTTAGATGATTGACATTTAGAATGATTATTTATGTGTGATGTTCTAATGTTAATTTTCTAGAGGTCATTTTGAGGTTCTGCTTTGGTTTCTTGTTATGTTTATTCTATTTATTCATCTGAGGGTTTTGGTCTTGAGGCTTCTTCCAATATTTCTTGGAGTGGGGGTTTGGTGGTAGCAAATTTTTGGAGACTTTGTTTGTCTGAGAAGTTCTAATTTTTCCTTAATAAAGGAAGGACAGCCTTGCAGGGTAGAGTATTCTTGGCTGGCACTTTTTGTCTTGGAGTTTTTTGAAGATGTGGCTCCATTCTCTTCTTGCTTGGAGTATCTCTTCAGAGAAATCTGAGGTCAGCCTAATCGGTTTTCCTTTGTAGGTTATCTGTTTCCTCTCTCTAGTCATCCTCATTTTTTCTTTATTTGGACTCTTGGAAGTTTTATGATTATGTGTCTTGCTGTAGTTTTTCTTTCAGTAAAATAGTTTGGTGTCCATTTTGCTTCCTGTATGTCTGTTTTCATTTCATTCTTCAAGTTTGGGGAGTGCTCTTCCTTAATTGCATTAAAAAGCCTTTCATTTCCCATGTCTTTCTCTTCTCCTTCTGGGATTCCAATTACTCTTATATTTCTTTTCTTTAAGGTAGCTGATAGATCTCAGGTTTTTTCTTCTGTCTTCTTACTTTGTTTTTCTCTTTCTTTCTCTCTTAGTTCTCTCTATTTCTGTGTCCTCCAGTGTGCTTATTTGTTCTTCAATTTCTTCTAGCCTGCTTTCATGGCTTTTCCCAGTATTTTTGAGGTCTTCTATTGCTCCTCTTATATACTGCATCTCCTTCATTTTCTTATTTAGGATTTCAATCTTGTTCTTCTGTTCGCCAATGATAATATTCATTTTGCTACATTCCTTTTTATGTTTTTGTACTTCTCCTCTTAGCTCATCGATTGCTTTTATTGTATTGTGTTTGAATTCTTTATCTGACATAAAGGGCATTTCTTCAAATTCGTCCATGTTGGTTTCTGGAGATTGTTTATCCTTTGGAGAAGGATTATTTCCCTTTTGGCTTACTTGAGTAATTGTATTTTTCTTCCTTCCTGTGTTTTTTCCTTTGGGTTTGCTCTACATATTGAGCAACAACTGCTCTAGTATTGGTTGACATGTTGAGGTATATCAGTTTATAGTAGTTTCTTCCTTTGTGCCTGTATAATTTCTTGCTTCTGTTGGCCTGTGTTTGGGGATGAGTTCCTTTCCTTTGTTTCTAGGCTGTGTGTTCTGTTTTTCTTTTGAATTCTCTATCCAATGTTTTAATTCTTGTTGAGGATCCTTATCTGCACTGGTGCTGATGCTCCTGCACCACTGGCACTCTCTCATCTATGGATGGACGCTACAGGTGTTCTGACACCTGTCAGCACCTCTGCCACTGCCCACCAGGGAAGGGGTCCCGTTTTAATTTCTTTAGTGATCTTTTTTCATTATAGTTTTAAATTGTTTCCTTATAAATTTTAACTTACCAGAATCTGCTTCAGTTTTATGCTAATTTAATTTTAATGAGACATAGAAATGTTATTCCTGTGAAAATCTATTCCCCTTACCAACCAATTTGTGATACTATTGTTATAGGTATTATATGTTAAAAACACAGCAACACCATGTTATGATTACTGCTATATGCAATTTTATATCTTAAAGGAATAGGACCAGGGTGTGCCTGTATATATTTATAGATTTTGCTACATTAACCTTATTTCCCACTTCTGGTTTATTTATTCCTGTTTATCAGTGTTACTATTTAGAGCCATTTCCTTAGTTTGATACAGCTTTTCTCCCGATAACCTCCTTTGTGTTGTTACAAGCAAATACATTACCTTTCTATATGTTCCAGTTCCAATAGTATGATGTTTATAGTTTTGTAAAATTACCTTTTAATTTGGTTAAGAGTAGAAAGGAAAGAAATATGCACATATTACTACCTTTACAACAACATTATTGCAATTGTTCTTTGCTTAATATAAATCCAAATGTGTGGATTTGAAATAACATCTGAAGTCATTTGCTTGGTCTAATATTTCTTATCAGGTGGGTCTGCTAACAAATTTTCTCAGCTTATGTATCAAAGATTTTTTTTACTTCACACTTACAATTCAAAGATAATTTTGAGGAATATAGGACTCTTGGTTGACATATTTTTGACATTTTGAATATACTCCCTAACCCCCTCCTGCTTTCTGGATTCCATTGTTTCTAATAACAAGTCATCTATGAATCTTACTAAGATATTCTTATAAGTGACATTTTGTTTTCCTCTTGGTTCTTCCATGATTCTCTATATGCCTTTTTAACATTTTTACTATAATGTGTCTTTTTGTGAATCTGTTTACTGTTATCATACTTGAAGTTCATAGATAAAAAAAAGTAAATAAAACTTGAAAATATTTAGCCATCTAAAAAAATTATTTTTCTGCTCTTTTCTCTCCTCTGCATGTGTGCTCTTTATACAATGCCATATTTCCCTGAGTCTCTTTTCATATTCTTTTTTGTCCTTTCTGCATTTGGAGTGCATAATACCTATTGACTTATATCCAAGTTTGCTAGTTATTTCTTCTGCTAATTCAAAGTGACTGGGCCATTCTAGTAAAATGTTCCTTTCATTTTTCACTCTTTCAGCTCCAGAATTTCAATTTAGTTCTCTTTTATGGTTTTTTAAATCTTTTTATTGGCAGTCTCTAGTTGATGAAGCATTGTCATATCTTCTTATATTTGTCTATTTTTTTTGAAAATGTTTAAAGTGGCTATTTTGAAACTTTGCTCATTAATATTGATATCTGTCCACCCAGACTGTTCTATTGTCTGATTTTCCCTCAAATATGCATCAGACTTTACTCTTTCTTTGCATGTCTTGTAATTTCTTGTTGGAAATGAGATATTTCAGGTAATATGTCATAGCATCTCTGGTTATTGGTCTTCATCCTACCCTACTCCATGGAGACTTATTAATACTTATATGTTTATTTGCTTATGGCTAGCTAGATAACTTTAATAAAATATATTTCCAACCCTGATAGTATGAAGTTTGATGTATCACATAGTATGTGGTACTCCTTGGAGGATACCACCTTGAGCGCATGCACAGACACTCTGGAATAATAGTTGTTTCATTAGGGCTCTTTTTGTGTCTTTCCCTGATCACATCCAGCATTAAGCACCACTAAATCCTGATGGATTGTTCTATTGTTTGCAACAATGTCCAGGAGAATAAATTGCTTTACAGACTAATCCAATTAAAATCAGATCCTTAGTGAGGAGTTTGAAATCTTTTTCTACAGACTTGTCTCTTCAATCTTTTTTCCCCTTTCCAACCTTCCTCCCTTCTTAAACCTCCCCCAAGATTTAAGATATAATTAACATAGAATTGCATAAGTTTAAGGTATACAATGTGATGGTTTGATAAACATATTGTAAAATGTTTACCACATTAGAGGTAGTTTACAGTTCTGGCACTTCACATAGCTACTTTCACTCTAGTGAGAACATTAAGATATAGTCCCTTAGTAACTTTCAAATATATAATACACTATTATCAACTCTAAACATCATGCTGTTAATTAGATCTCCAAAGCTTATAAGCAGACTTTTGTCCTCCTTGCCAACACATGCCCATTTCTCCAACCCCTCACACCCTGACAAAGATCATTGTACTCCTTGTTAGTTGGATCATTTTCGATTTCACATATAAGTGACTCAAAGTATTTGTCTTTGTCTGACTTATTTCAATTAAGATAATACCTTCAAGATCCATGCATGTTGTTGAAAATGGCAGGGTTTCCTCATTGATGAATAATATTCTTTTTTGTGTGTGTGAGACAGAGAGAGAATATGTGAATATGCGATCTTATTCAGACATCTTTCTGTATACAAACACTTAAGTTATTTATCTCTTAGTTTTCTTTTATTAGAGGTATTCTTAATTTTTTTCTTTTATCATGAAGAATATTTTCACTGTTTATATAATTCTGGTTTGTTAGTTTTTTGCCTATAGCATTTTTAAAAACATGCCCTTTACTTCTTGAAGATGTAAAGTCTCTGTCCCATGAGTAGGGTTATTTGAATAAAGGAACTCTGACCTCTTGTTTTCACTTAACCTGAACTTGTAATGAGAAATCCACTGTTGTGTGAGTTGTTTTCCCCTGAACATAAGTTTTCATCTCTCTCTGGCTGCTTTCTTGGTCTCTGACTTTTAGGAATTTGATTATAAGATACTGTTACTTGAATCTCTTTGAGTTTGTTCTGTTGGAGGCTTCCTCAGTATTGGTATGCTTATGTCTTTTGCCAAGTCTGGGGAATTTTTAACCACTCTTTCTTCTTTGAATATTGCTTTCAGCACATTATATTTTCTTACTTTGTGGAACTCTAATGACATGAACATTAGATTTTTTGTTATAGTTCCCCTTGTTCCTTAGTACTTTTTTTTTTAATCTATGATTTTACTCTGTTATTCAGAATGGGTAATTTCTGCTCCCCTATCTTCAAGTTCAGTGAGTATTTCCTCTGTCACCTCCATTCTTCTGTTGGGTCCCCCCCCACCTTTTTTGGTTACTGTATTTGTCTATTCAAAAATTTGTTTTTTCCTTATATCTTCTCTATCTTTGCTGGGACTTCATATTTGCTTTAAAACTTTGCTGTGACTTCCTATTGTTTTCTATCTTTTCATTTTTTCAATTTTTTTATAGTTGTTCATAGACATGTATGATCACATTTTAAAATCCTTGTCACAGAATTCCATCTGTGTGACCTTGCTTTCATCTACTGAATTATTTTTTCCTCACTCATGTTGAAATTTTCCTGATTTTTGCTATGATGATTATTTTTATCTTTTCCAGGAAATTTGAGATATTAGGACTTATGTTATCATACAATGTGGGGAGGGGTGGTGGATGATATACTGTTTCATTACTGTCAGGAACAGATGTTCATAGTTTATTCACTAGGCCACCATTTGCATCCTTGAGCAGGAGCTCTTTGTTACTTTTGGGAAGGGATAGAATTTCAAGTTCCCACTAGACCACTGGGAGCAAAAGAAATGCATTGTTACTATTCCTGACATGGCCTCCACTGTTACTTCACTAGAATCCTTTTACTGGCTTCCTAAACCAGAGAAAAACTTTTCCCTTTTAATCTGATGCAAAAAGGGCAAAAGCCTTTATTAACCCTTAAGCTTCCAATACACAAGTAACCTTTGTCACTTAGATATCTGTCTCTTGCTTGCCCCAGGGCCCTTAATGTCCCAAACTAGAAAGGCAAAAAAAATCTATTTCTTAGACCTGCCCCTTGCTCAGCCCCTCCAGGGTTCTTTTTCTGCCCACAGCCTTTCTATGCAATCCTAAAGCCAGACCAAACTCTTAAAGTGATCAAACTATTACTAAGTAAGCAAGTGATTACCTAACCATATGTACTATGAAATAAGTATGTAAAACCCTGGTACCCCATTACATGTATTATAAAATAAACACACAAAAAAATCCAGTTACCCCACCACATATCCAAAGCTGTCCTTTAGTCTATAGTCACCACACATGTCCAGTCAATCTGAGTTCACAGGCATGTGATCCAAAAATAGGGCATTCCTTTTTCCTCCTTTGGCTGTGTTCAGCTTCCTCCAAGCATATGGTTCAAGATGTGGCATTCTTCTTTTCTTTCAACATCCTTCTCAACTTTAGGCAGTAGAAAAACTCCAAGCTAAAACAGGAATCAATACCAGGTCCATCTTCTCAGGCCTCACTCACAGACTCTCCAAAAACATCTGAATCAAACTAGGTAAGGCAAGTTCCAACACAAAGTACCAATCTCCAAACTCTTTCGGCTCTTTCAGCACACACCATCAGCTTAACACATGCTAAGGCTCATGCAGTCAACTGCCCCAGACCATTGCCTGTTTTCAGTAAAACTGCATGGCCTCTCTGCTTTTCTGTTCTGCCACAGCCCATGCTGCTCCCAAAGGCTAGCCCCATGGTTGCCCCCAAATCACAAGTCTCTCACCAGCCCAGGTCAATGCTCTTTGCTGTTGTTGTGGCCCCACAGCCAGACTTCCATTTTCACAAAATGACTCCCTCTCACCCTTCTTTTCATAGGTATATTTATCTTTTCTCCTGTTCCTTACTCCCCTTTCTAAAGGAGTCCCTGTAAATCATCTCACACCACAAAAGCTTTGTTTTTCTTTTCCCCTCCCCTTCTATTCTGAAAGGAAACTATGAATTCTAATGAAGTGGAGCAACCACACCTTGGCATAGTCAACCTAAGCTTTGTTTACCTGGCCTGAAACAATCAAGTCAGCAAGTCAAATCCCCGTAATATTGCTAAACCCTTCTTGAAATTTGCAATTCTAAAACTAAAGGGGAATTATCTCATGTTTTCTAGCTACACAAGTTACTATTAATGTGTAACATCAGCTATATTAATGGCAGATGCCACTCTAACATACTTACAACTAAAATGGTTTTCATTTGAGTGAAGATAATGATTATCTTTGAGGTCAACAATAGTAAACTATAGTCGAAGGCTACAAAAATTACTTAGTGTTTTGACTAACAGATTTTATGGACCTCAACAAGATAACCTAAGAGTAAATAGTTTGTTACTTCCCTGAAAATAGAATCATTTATTATCTCATAGATTTTTCTCCCTTTCTCTTTCAACATTAAATGATGGCCTTTGCTATCAGCATCATAGCTTCTATTTCTCAGTACTCTCAATTGGAAACATTCATAAAAAGTAAGTTTGGGACTACTTAGAATTGTGCATATTAACTGAGTTTATTAGGAAATGTTAATTTACTAATATCTGTAATCAATATCTCCTTTAGACAATACTATCAAAGGCTCTGAATAGAACTTTCAGATTTTATTTATTTATTTTTTTAATTTTAATTTTTATTATTATAAAGTTTATTCCAGTTGACAATTTAGACCATAGACAGGTACATGAAATTTCCATAAAAGGGATGAGTATGTGGGGGGTTAGGAGGGGTGGAGATGGGAGGGAGTGGTAAGGGAGGGAAGGAAGGTAGTGTGTGGTCCTCAGGGAATACAAAGATGTGAAACACATATATAAAAAAATAAAGGAAAAGAAAAGGAATCAGTACAATTTCCGTGGGGAGAAGCAGCTCTCCTGCCTGCCTGGCACTATGTAGAGAGTTCTCTTTTGCTTTCTCCATTCCCTAATAACCCTGTCCCTTTTTTAAAATTTTAAAAAATTTGCATATATATGTATATTTATATTACATTAGTCCATTATTGTGTACCCCGGGGCTTTCCCACTTCACTAACATTTGTTAACCATCCTGATCTTTTGGGCTCTTCACCTCCCCCACTTTCTTCCCCCTCCTCCTCTCTCACTCCATGGTTCAGTTCCATTAGTTGTTTTCATTCTTTCTTATTTGTTTGTTTTTCCATATGTCCATCATATAAGTGAGACCATCCTGTACTTCTCTTTTTCTTTTTGACTTATATCTGCTAATATGAGTCTTTCTAGTTCCATCCAGGTTGCTGCAAATGACATGTGTTTGTCCTCCTTTATGGATGCGTAGTATTCCATCGTGTATATGTACCTCATTTTTTTTAACCAATCATCTGTCTTGGGGCATTTTGGTTTGTTTCCAATTCTTGGCAATAGTAAACAGAGCTGCAATGAACATGTGCATACATGTGTCCTTTTGAATTAATGTTTTCATGTCCTAATTGTGGGATTGCTGGGTCAAATGGTAGGTCTATTTTCAATTGTTTGAGGGTCCTCCACACAGTCTTCCATAGTGGCTGGACCAGTTTGCACTCCTACCAGCAGTGTAAGAGAGTTCCTTTTTCTCCACATCTGCGCCAACATTTGTTGTTGTCTGTTTTATTTATATAGGCCATTTTTACTGGTGTAAGATGGTATCTCAGTGTGGTTTTAATTTGCATTTCCCTGATTATTAGTGATATGGAGCATTTGTTCATATGCCTATTAGCCATCTGTATCTCCTCTTTGGTGAAGTGTCTTTAGTTCTTCTCCCCATTTTTTTGATTGGGTTTTTTGCTTTGTTTTTGTTGAGCTGTAGGAGCTCTTTGTGGATCTTTGTTACCAGACCCTTGTCACTTGTCTGGAGGGCAAAAATTTTTTCTCAGTCAGTTTGGTTTCTTTTTGTTTTGTTTATTGTCTCTTTTGCTGAACAGAAACTTTTTAGTTTTATATAGTCCCAGCTGTTTATGCTTTCCTTCATTTTTTTGCCGGCCATAGTTGTTTCCCCAAATGGATTTCTGAGGTGAAATTCATGAAGGGTTTTGCCCAGGTTTTCTTCTATGTATTTTATGGTTGCAGGTCTCACATCCAGGT
>PVHY01015320.1:0-36243 GCA_004024945.1 Uropsilus gracilis
TATATATATTTCACATCTTTGTATTCCCTGGAGTTCACCCACCACCTCCCCTCCCTGATCCCTCCTCCTCACCCCCTCCCCCCAGCTTGTTGGCTTGTTTTGATTTTTCCTCCTGGCCTTTTGTTTGTTTTTCCTATGTTCCATATATTAGTGAAACCATTTGGTTTCTGTCTTTTTTTTTTTTTCTGACTTGTTTCTGCTAATATGATTTCTTCTAGGTACATCCATGTTATCGTAAATTTGTCAAATGTGTTATTTTTAATGATGAGTAATAATAGTCCATTGTGTATATATTCCATCTTTTTCATCCATTTTTCTGTTTTGGGACATTTGGAACATGCCTACACTGCTGGTAGGAATGTAAACTGGTACAACCACTAGGGAAAGCTGTGTGGAGGACCCTCAAACTAATGAAAATGGAACTACCATTTGACCCAGCTCTCCTGGGAATCTACCCAAAAGAGACCTCAGTACTGATACAAAGGGACACCTGCACTCAGATATTTATTGCAGCACTATTCATAATTGCAAGGACAGAAAGGCATTACTTTTACAGAGAAACTGCACCCAAAACTGGGGACTCAGGGCTGCTGGGTCTGGAGGTGGTGGGCAGATGTGAAATAGGATCATTAAATTAAAGAAAAACTGTTGTAGTCTCCATCCAAGAACTTCAGGGTGCACTGTAGAGGTGACAAGACCTGTTCCACATAGCTTCCAGCTAGTTCAAACTTTTTTTCCAGTTGTGAAATATCATCTGTAACGTGTCTATACATATTCAAGAGTGACAGTAACTGGTGCCAGTCTCAAGGGCAGAGTAGGAAGCCTGGGCCCCTCTTTCCCTGGAAAAACCCTCATTAGGATGTGTACAAGAATCATTTTTTAGAGTGGAATCATTTGGATCAAGAAGTTGTAGCATATTTACTCAATGGAATATTACTCAGTGATCAAAAAAGACAGACCCGTGTCATTTGTAGCAACGTGCATGGAGTTGGAAGGGATGATGCCAGCTGAAATAAGTCAAAATGAAAGAGATAAATCTCATGGGTGGTAAGGTGGTGGGAGAACCCCAGGGTAGATAATGATTTAAAATTAATTAATCAATTAATTAATGAAAAAATTTTAGAAACAAAAGAGATAAATTCCAGATGGTCTCACTTAAATGTGGAATATAAAGACATCAAATGAAAGGACAGCAAAAAGTCAAAACTGATAAGTTAACCATAGAACTGAAACTTAAATCAAAGCAGAGGTTAGGTGGAGGAAAAATGGGAGGGATGAATACAAGGAAAATGGTTCTTGGATGATATGGTGGCAGGAGAACTGTGAGGACTACAACAATGCAAGGAAAATATTTAAATAAACCAACAAATTATTTTTTAAAAGAGTGGAACCCACTGGATATTAAGGCAGCTCCTCTTATTCCAGTTCAGTTGTTTTATTTCATACCTTGATTTTTAACTGTTGTGGCAGAAATCACTATGAGGAGGAGCAAAGTCTTGCACATGGCCTCAGTCTGGTACTGCTGAAGTTTTGATGTGCCTGAGAAATAACCAGAGAACTTGTCCAAATGCAGAGTCTGGAATGGGGCTGGAGACCCCCGTGTGCAGCAAGCTTTTGGAAATGTCCACACCTGGAGTGGCAAGCCCCAAATGGGAGCTCTTACAGGAGGGGGTCACCTGATCCATCTTCATGGCAACAGGGCACATATTACAAAGCATTTGCTAAGTGAGAGAGAACAGGTGGGTGCTGTGTTTGGATTTAGACTTGTGCTAAATCCCAGCTTTTCCAGTAGGTCTTATGCGCCGAACCTCAGCTTCCCCCCTCCAGGGCAGAAGTCATAACAGCAACATCTCACTTCATGAATTATTGGGGAATGCTGGATGCAGCACCCCCTATAGGGTAAGAATTCAAGCTTCAATATCAGCGTGCGTGGGCTCTCATCCTGTTTTCACATCTAGTTATTAGTAATATGGTCCGGTTGTTTCATTTCTCCAAAATGGAGCTAATAATAGTATCAACCCCAGATAGTTATTGTGAAAATAGATGAGTGAATCCAAGTGAATTATTTGTCACCGGGTCTGGCAATAGTAAGCCTCTTACTAGTGAGAGAAAATGAGAAAAGTTTGTTTCAGAGTGCAGTCCTCTTCCTTTGGCAAGCGTTTCCTCTTTATCCCAAGGAACAAAGAGTATTATTTTCAATTTTGGGTGATTACTGGTCATTTTGCCTTAAATGTGGTGAAATATAGTGGATGATCCTAAATGTATGCAGTCAATATTAACATACTTTAATAATCAGCTTTGTATTCTCATCTATATAAAGTTACAGATTTTTTTGAGCCAGGAAGTATCTAACAAAATTTGAGCATCTCTCATTGATATTTTTGTTAAAATAATTTGGCGCTGCTACACCCTGTTCCTTGTTCCTGTATTTCTTTCAGAGTTTATGCATGCACAAAATGTGTCTTAGTTTGCAAGATCTTTAGTAGGTTTTCCTCCTAATATTTCTCTGCCACCTTAGAGAAGAAGATTCCATAAGATCTTCTAATATTTAGTTTTCATGTCAGAAAATTCCATCCTGGTTTAAATTAAAGTCTTTGATCTAAAGTAGAGACATCTATTTTTAGTATTTTTCCCCCAAATGAGACTTTGCTTCTCAGTTTTCTCTTTTAGAGCCTGGTGTTTCTTTCATTTTTTTCATGCTTTTCCATCTCTTTTTTACTTGCCTCTTTTCCGTTCTCTTCGCCTTTTTTTTGTCAAAAAAAGGGGAAACAACTGGGGAAGGTCATTTTGGTTCAACCACTCACTCTTTTGTGTTATTAAATCTCAAATAAAACATTCTTATCTAGTAAGAATCTGATTGATAGAGATTAAAACAGGAAGATTATCCTTCTAATCTGCAACCAGTCTCAACTGTGTTGTCACTATTGATTCACTTTTACTTTGAAATAACTGTTTGGTTATCACTCTCCTCACATCACACTGTGCCTCAGTTTCCCACCTGTATCCTCTTTAAGGCTCTGCTTTAAGGCTCGATTCCCACAGCGACCGCTACTGATTTGTTTTATTCCTGAAACAACTGGCTTGATTTTGTTTTATTTATAAAACAACTGGCCACCTAATAGTTGACCAAATTCTGCTTAATAGGTGCAACCCAACCCTGTGAAAACTCTTAAAATAATATTTATATCATTCTGATGCTTCCTCTCAAAGCCTCCTTTTCCCATAGCCTATTTTGAAGTCAGTAGAGAAATGTTAACCTTGTTTCTTTGCCAGAGGTCAGTGCTTTTTAACAGGGAATTGTGTTTTCTAAATGGTGAGATAACAGAAACTTGTAATAAAGTTCTTGTCCTACTTATTTTGAATAGACTTTCCATTATCAAAAACTTGGCTTTATTTTGTTTCTAAAAGTTTCCAGAAATACAAAGTAAAGGTTGAAAGATGAGATGGAGAAATTGTACCACCAGAGAGAGAAAAAAGTGGCTCTTTTTTAGCTACATCATTCTTACTGAGCTAGATTTCTCATCAACCTAAGCTGCTGTCCCCTACTTCCTAAAGAGAGATGCATATTCAGTTTAGAGAAGGGTTTTCTGAGTTGCTAGGGTGTGGACAGGCTCTTTAACCTGGAGGATGAGGGCACTAGCAACCGTTCTGGATGGGAGATGAGCTTGGCTCATTTTCAACTGGAGTGTAAGTCTCAGGGAAAGACAAGGGCTTTGCCTTGGCAGGAAGGCATTGACTAAAGGGGACTCCTGGTACTTGTAGCTCAGCGTCTGTTCTCCAGTTGGACTGATCTTATCCCTACTCTCCCACCCTCTTGGGAAGATCATTTGGAGGAGCAGGGTGTGCAAAATTTAAAACACCGAAGGCAAAATCAAACCAAGCAGTATGTGCAACTGCAAGGTGAGGGGCTTGTACTTAAAGCCTTGCAGTGGTGAAACCAGTGAAGATTTTCCAGAAAACCTAGGAAACCATGTTGTGAGAAGTGGGCTAGAAAGAGGCAGAATCGGCGCAGCAATCTGTCTGAAAGTTATTTTTAATGGTTACTCATTCAAGCAGCTCTGAAAGTCACTCTAACTCCATCCTGCAGAAGTTCTGAGGAGAGAGCTTGTGGCCATGCGGGCCCTTACCTTTTGCCCCTTCATTCACCCTGCTTTGGACCCCACTTGATACCTCTGGGTCATGGTAGCTCCTGCTTTCTACCTGATCGCCTAGTTCTCTGCCCTCAGGCCTGGAGCTCAGCCATGCCCTCTTGGGCTGTCTACTGGGGTTGTGTTTGGTTTGAGAATGCTTGAGCTGTTCCCTTGAAATGTCCCATCTTAAAATGTTTCTGAGAACATTTCAAATGTCCTTAAAAATAATGGACATTCTCATTGGAAGAGTCCCATTCTAGAAAGGCTGTGGGATGCCTGCTAGATAAAGATTGGGTGCATTTGTTATTCACAGCAGCCTAGTTAAAATACTGTCTTTTCTTTAGCGGCAACATTGAAGGTGAATCTACTTCAGTTGGTGAAAACCCAGCACCTTTGTGTTTTCTTGGACTGTCTGGCCAGCCAGACCAGTAAACCCCAAATCTGTGAAAGATTTAAAATGTTATGATGTTATGTGCCAAAGAAGGACCCAACCAGGCATGAGCAGCCATGCTCTACAGCTGCCAAATGCTTGCTGGAGAGATGTTAGTTCCATTATGTTATTCTTTTGCTAAGAATCTGCAATGCTGTTGCTCAGGCCTTTGCCCCCAAATATCCATCTGTAATGAGGTTTCCTTCTCTGGAGGTTCTAACCCATCTTGATTTTGCACAGCTGGACATTCAAACTCTCTTAGCAGGTGTGGACTCTCCTCCACCTGGCCATCAGCTCCTGAGTTTCAGGAGACCAAGCTTTTCCTCCCTTTCCTCTTACCAGGCAAGCCATGGGCAGCTGTGGTGCTGAAGAGTGCAGATTGTGCTGTTTACACCAGGAGATAGTGTGAGAGGAGCTGTAGAGTCTGTATATCATCCCTCTTTGATTTAGCCTGGTAGAAGAATGCAAACTTGGAGAAACAATGCCAGGGAGAAGCCAGAAATGAAGAAGGCATAGCAACAAAATCAACATTCATAACATAAAAAAAAAAAGTTTTTCGGTACAAATGTTTTGTTGTGAAAAGTAAATCATCCCAAACATGAAATATATATATATATATATATATATAATGTACCATTTAAAATCGTCCAGTTTATATTATTCTGCAATCAAAATCAACAAATATGACACATTTGTGATAACATGGATGGATCTAGAAGGAATTATATTAGCAAAAATAAGTCAGAGAAAAAGACAGAAACTATATGATCTCACCTATAGGTGGGATATAGGGATAACAAACAAAGGTCAAGAAAAAGTCAAAATAAGCTAACAACAGAACTGGAGCAAGCAGCTAGGGAAGGAGAGAAATCAGTGACGGAAGAAGCACAAGAAGATCAAAATGAAGGTTCATGGGTGATAAGGTGGAAGGAGAACCCAGGGAAATGCAATGATGTAATGTATATATAGATGTAATATGTACACATACACATAAATGTAATATGTATAGATATACATAAATATGTAAACAACAAAATGATCAATACAAATTAGCTAATTTAAAAAATAAAATAAAGCAGTTCAGTTTGGGTGGCTTTACATTTCCCACCAAAAAGTTCTTTCTGATTAGTTCTTGCCATAACCAGATAATTCAGTTTGCAGGCCTGAAAGAGCTAAAAAACATCCTTAACATATCTTATTAATACAGACGACAGTTTGGGTATAAATCACCTTCTCTTTAACAATAGCTCTTGTTTTTTTTAATTAACTTATTTATTTATTAATTTATTTATTTATTGAGACTAGGTCTTGCTATTTTTGCCTGTGGAACCGCAGGCTCATGTTGCCCGGGCTACCACAGATGCAAGCAATCTTCATCTTCAGCTTCCCAGGTAGCTGGGATTACAGGCATGCACCACCATGCCCAGCTAGTTTTTTGGAACTAGGTCTTGCTATGTTGCACCAAGTGGGACTCGAACTGCGATCCCCAGTCCCAGCCTCATTCCATAGGCTGACGCTTACAGGCACTCACCACCGTGCCCGGCTGTCAATAGCTCTTATTTTTATAATGGGTTTTTTTCATTATAAATTTAGGACATAAAGTTCTAGTATTAATCCCAATTCTATTTGATAGTTCTCAGAGCATTCTGTGTATATTTGTATATAATTTACTTCACTCAGACTGTCTGAATCTTTCCTATCAAACTGAAGTCCCACTTCCCTGGGATGAGAAACCATTAATCCATCACTCCTACTCTGCCTGGCGCTGATGTTGTAGGCATGCTCTCTCATTTACTTCTTTCAGTAATGCTATGATGTAACAGCACTAACTCCCATTTCACACTTGAGGAAATTGAGGTAGCATATGCAACCCTTAGGATTAGTAAAGATGGGAACGCAGGCTCTACACCCCACACTTCCTTAAAGCCATAGCTCTGACCCTAATCTTGGACGAGACACTACACCACCCCTTACCATGGTGAGAGTGATCTTCTTAACTCGGAGAGAGGAATTCCTATTAAATAGCTTTGTTCTATATCAAGGAATCCTGCCTCCGTTATTGTTTTAAAGACCAGTTCTAGAGTATGATTAAAATTATCAAATGTCCCAGTTAGGGAAAATGTATATAAAAGTTAACTCTATTATAGCTAGTGTTTTAATTTATTGGTATTAAATTGATGAGTGATGTTAGCTGTTTTTGATTTATGGTTGTCTTTCATTTCACCTCAAGATGAGCCACCTGACTTTTGTAATTTTTTTTTGGTACTTCCAAGAGTGAGGGATATAAAAATGAGAATGTTGAGGGGTGGATTGAGGGGGGGCTTGTACACATGGAATGTTATTCAGCCATACAAAAGAATGAAATCTTGATATTTGCAACAATGTGGACTTTGGGCATTGTGCTAAGTGAAATTGGTCTGAGAAAGACAAATACTCTGGGATCTATTTTATATTGGGGTTTTAAACCAAACTCATAGGTAGAACAGATTCTTGGTTGCCAGACTTGGGTAGCAGTGGGGGCCAAAATGTGTGAAGGGGAGCAAAACACAGAAATTCCAGTTATACATTAAGTTATACAATAAATACAGTGTCCCACAATACTGAGGAAGTAATTGTGCAGCAGCGCAGCTGTAGTTAATCAATAAGACATATTTGAAAGTTACTAAGGGCATATCTTTAAAGTTCTTATCACAATAAAACCTTTGTTACTGTGTGTTGTAATGGATGTTAAGACTTATCTGCATGGGCATTTTGCAATATATAAAATATCATTATGTTGTACACCTGAAACTCATATTGTGTCATATGTCAATTATAGCTCACTTGAAAAAAAAAGCAAAGAAATGAAATGAAGTAATTGCCCTTGGAGTGCTTTTAGCTTATTTCATAAGACAAGAATGTAGACAATGAATATTAACCAAGAAATAAAAAAGGACACTGAAGAGGGCTGTAAACCCTTGGATAACCAACTAATAACTTTTCATGTGTAGTAAATCATTTTGTCATCTTGTGACGTTTCAAATCATTATGAAGTTAAATGTGTTATGCATGTCTTTACAGCAAATTTATTTCTGATCGAGAAAGTAGAAGAAGTCTCACTAACAGCCATTTGGAAAAAAAGAAGTGCGATGAATATGTAAGTGTTATTATAATACAGCATGCTTATTTTTTTAACCATATAACTTGGGACAGATGTGTTTAAATCACGTACAGAGTACCAAATGCATAACTATTTTTAGTCACCCCTATATTTCTTGTATGTGTCTTCTTCTAAAAACAATTTAAAAATAACTAGACCACTGGGGAAAGAATTCATTAAATTTGGAACTATACTGGTTCCCCATAATGCCTCAAAGGCTGTGGTGTGATGAACTTTTGGGAGACATTTTTGCTTACGTGAAAGTTTGTTTCTTTGTCCAGATTCCAGGAACAACGTCCTTGGGAATGTCTGTTTTTAACCTAAGCAATGCCATTATGGGCAGTGGGATATTGGGGCTCGCCTTTGCCCTGGCAAACACCGGAATCCTACTTTTTCTGTGAGTGTTGACATTACAGTACTTTCCCTTTTAAAAATTGTATTTTCTGCAGTTTTTGTATATGTATAAAAATTTGGAAGTGTTGCTGAATGTATTTCATGTTTTTACCAACTTGGCTATGTTACCAGTACCTACATCTTAGTGTTTGACTAAATGATTTTTCAAGATGCACCTGATATTTACAAGAAAGAGGAAGGAGAGAATCCTCTTATCAATCATAAATACTTAAATGAGCATTTATAGAAAGGATGAAAACACTTAAAGTGACGTTGTGGGAGTAATTGTGAACTTTTTGCCTTTCATCTTAAGCAAGCCTCAACGAGGTGATTAATCCCGTCGTGCACCAAGGGGTTGCTTGTACCCCTGCAGAGTCTGTGCAGAGTCTGTGTTATGCCCAAGGACAATTGCTAGTTAATTTACAGTAAATCTTCAAGAAGTATAGAAATTGTCAGAGTTTGGAAGATGAGAAATTAGCATGTACTCCTTTGAGAGTCAGTGAGAAGAAAAGGCACAATTTTCTATTTCAAATAAGAATAGAACACTGTTGCAGGGGAACTTCTACAGATGTACAGAGGGCTTATTTTCAGTTGGAACAAAATTATACCAGAAAGATTCTCACCCAGCCTGATTCTCCTTTTAAACCTCAAAGGAGTGTCGGTGGCACTTTGCCTTGAGGAGGCAAGGAAGAAATTCTTCTTTTCTAGACTCTTACCTTTGTCCCTTAATACACAAACACTCTTGATTGGCCTTACTCAATATTCTGCATTGCTGGGTCATTTTAATCGTTTCCTTGGAAATAGTGACCAAAACAACTGTTAATCCTAATTGTGTGTGCTCCTTTAGCAAGCTGCTATGGGAGTGTGTTACTACCCAGGTCACTTACTCAGAGGTAAGAAATGTTGAGCCTTATTGTTCCAAAGAACTGGGAATTCAGATTCTTACTTGTAGTGAAAATTCACTAGTGGTTCCTCCCTAGAATTAAACCTGTGTAGGACAGTGAATTTAATTCATTTCTCTTTCTTATTGTCCACCTGAGTTCATCGAGCTAGAACCTCTTCTTTTTATAAGGGAGTGATATGAATTTTTCTATGTGATTTTTGGCTTGTGTAGACCTTGTGCCAAATGTCAGAACTGAGAGTAGCATGAAGGATGACTTCTGTTTGTGTGTGTGAAGCTGATGCTGAAGACTTCAGGTGTAGCTGGTGTAGCTGCTCTTCCACCTTCCAACGTGTTAGTTTAAGACACCTGGTTGCCAAACAGTTTCGGTACTCAATGACTCTGTTGCTGTAAATGTATTAGCCATCTCAGCTGGTTTTCTCTTCTGTGAAACAAGCAAACTGCACTAGAAAAATCTCAGAATACTCCCAAATTCCACAACCCTATCCTCAATTTTCACTCATTCCAAAACTGAAAACATGTTCTGTTCAGAAATTAGTTTACATTGATTTTTGCAGTTTTTGGTACATGTCAAGTTATATGCAAATATAATTGTGTGAGGTATCCAGTAGTTGATAATAGCAACTTTTGCAGCTCTTGCTTTGTTTTATATTGAAGATTTACAATTCCATGATGTAGGTGCTAATGTTAGTTCCTGTTTCACGGATAAAGGGGTGGAGACATAGGCTTCCTTTAGCCTCTCTTGGTCACTGTCCTGGGAATAGCCATCACCTCTCTGCTAGATTCCCGTGTTCCGAGGTTCCAATTCTTCCCTGTTCTGGATTTTCTTTTTTGCCAGAAGAGTGAGTGGAGATACAGTTTTTAAGACCTTCATGTGTGAAACCTTTTTGGTTTGACTGGATATAGAACTCCAGATTGGCAGTTATTTTCCTTCAGCACTTTGCTTTCCAGTTTTATTCTGTTACAAAATCACATATAATTCTGATTCCTGAGCTTTTATGTATAGCCAGGGTTACTGTGTCTGTGTGTTTTGTTGTCATTGTTTTTATGGAAACTTGTCAAAGCTCTTTGTTCTCAAAGTTATGGAGTTTCACAGCCATGTCTTAATGAGGGTTCTGCCTTCATCATTGTGTTGGTGGTTGGTGCTTTCTCTTGTTTTAGAAATTTATGGACATTAGTTTTGGAGAAATGCTCTTACATTGTCCTGTTGATAAATTCCTTTGTTCTCTTTCTCCCTTCTGAAACTTTTGTTCAGATTTTGGGCCTTCTGGACTAGTTCTCTGATGTTTAAATCTTTATTTTCATTTCTGTAAGTTTTCACCATATTTTCTAGGATATATTCTCTGACTTCCCCCTAACTCCTTACTAAATGTTTTGTTACTGTTTTTATATGAGATTTTTTAAGATTATTTTAATAATCTTTTTATCCCATTTTATCTCTGTTTATGATTTCATTGTCTTCTCTGAAGATTCTAACAACAGTCTTTCACTCTTGTGATATTTTAAATATTAAGTAGAAGAAGAAGTGTCAGGACCAGGCACAATGGCACATGCCTTTAATTGCAGCCTATGAAGCGAGGCCAAGACTAGGAATCGCTTGAGTCCACAGGTTTGAGACCCACCTGGGGCAATATAGCGAGACTCAAAAAATGAGACTGGGGATTGCTTGAGTCCGGGGTACCCTGGGCAACATGAGCCTGCGGTTCCCCAGGCAAAATAGAGACCTACCCTGGGGGGGGGGGAGAAAGAAAGAGAAGTGTCCGCCTATGTATTCAGGAGGTAATTAAAAAGGCCATGTTCATTTATTTGAGAACAAAGAATTGCAGTTTAGGGCACACCAATTCACATGGAAAATCTAATACATTCACTAGTGAGGGATAAAGTTGGGGGTTTCATGGAAGGAAAAGAGGAAGATGAGGTAAATTGGTCAAGAAAAGAGTTGATAATCAATCTTTATTGATCTTAATTAGTTACTGATTAACCACTTAGTGAAGATGAAAACTTAACTGACTGGTTCTATTTTCCTGCTAGAAATCCATAATCATCAGTTTTCATGATGAATTCTCAAACAATTGTTTACCTTTATGATCTCTTAAATCAATTGCTTTTGGCCCAAAGGAAACCAGTACTGTAATTTCTCCACAATGACTCCTAGACTCCATTTTGAAAGTGACTTCACGACTGTCGTCTTTTCACAATGATGGTGCAAAACATTCTTGTGTCCCTCAGTCCCAGGGCCATATTTATTTATTCGCCCTACATTCATATTGTCTTGAAGTAAGTCCTAGATATCCCATCATTTTTTTTCATAAATATTTCAGTTTATCTCTCTAAAGTAAAAGGACTATTAAAACATAACCACAACATATAGCTAAAAAAATTAATAGTAAATTTAATCTGAAATAGCCATCCAATATTTAAATTGCTCTAACTTCAGTAAATAAATAAATAAATAAGTAAAAAGCAATTGGATTATCGCAATCAGTATTCAAATAATGTCAAATAATGGTTAATAAGTGTTGTAAATCTCTCTTAATCTATAGGTTTGTTTCCCCCTTAACCTATAGGCTCTCTCTCTTTTTTTTCCATGAAGTTTATTTATTTAGGAAACTGAGCTATTCATCTTACAGAACTTCCAACAATCTGAATTCTGCTGAATTCTCTTTGGTGCAAGTTGATTTTTTAGTTTTAAATTCTAGTTTTCATGTTAGAGTTTTTCCTCACATGTCAGGTGGTCAGTTTTTGTCTGCTCTATTCAAGAATGGAAAAGATGCTAATAAGTAGAACCTGGTACATATAAGTGTGACTTGCTGGTAACAGCTTTACCCATGCTGCTGTCAGTCATTGTTTATTTGAGAAGCCATTAGTGTTAGTATCTCCAGACTTGGGCTGTTCACATCACCTGGAGAAGATCTTATAATCCTCCCTCCCACCCTACCCCTACCCCAGAGGGTCTGGGCCAGCTCATTACTTTTCTGTCAATCAGATGGGAAAAGAAAATGGAGTGGGGGTAAAGATTTCAGAATGCATGCCGTGTTCACTGCTTTTTTTTTTTTATCTGATTACACACATACATATTTTATATCATTATATTCACCAGGGTTTTCCCACCATCTTGTCCCCTATGAACCTTCATCTTATTCTCTTATGCCCTTCCCTCCCTGCATCCTGTTTTTATTACAGTACCTTCTTCCTGACAAATTATACCTAGATCCTTACCTAGGGGTTTCTGTTTCATACTTTCCTGGGCATCTTCAGATTTTCATCAGGATGGAAGAACAACAGCTTTACAGAGTAGGTGCCTGGTCTGGAGTGTCTAACTGTTTCTTGAAAAAAAGTCCAAGAGACCCTGTTGTTCAACAGGCCCAGGCTGGGCAGGTTTGCTATTGATTTGTGTAAATGGAAGAAGAATCTTGGAGCCTTAGGTCAATCTGACATGCCTTTAATGCCAAAACAGGGGACTGGATATGCAGTCAGAGAGCAGAGAGGCAGGCTGGCAGGCAGCACTCAAGCTTCTTAGCCCCTGCACTCTCCTGCTTATTGGCCTGGTGTCCATAATAATAGGTGTGCATACCCTGCACTTCCACTCTCAAGTGCTTTTTGCAAAAACAAAGCATCATGTATGGGTAATGAAACCTGGGGGGAAAACAAGGCCACAGGTGGCAGCCATAAGCTGGTAGCGAAAGGAGAAAAGGAGCCTGCATTACTCCATGTTCCTTACAGGTCCTCTTTATTTTTGCTCGTCCCTTTATTATTCCCTACTGCCAACAGTAGCCTTTTGGGACTTCTGTCACATAAAGTTGATTGATCTTGACTTTCTCCACTGCTAATTTAAGGTTCAACTCTGTCTACCTTCCAGCTTCTAAGATGTTGTAATTGTTGTCTCATTGTTTTGTTTTATGCCTTAAAAAGATCCTTTTATTGGGATATTAGGAGACAGTAGGAGTAAGTTCTTGTACTCCACTAACCATTCCTAGAACTCAGTTGTTGTTTTTTTTTACTTATATTGGCCCAGGGATAATTCACCTCCTATCTCATGATGCCAGTTTCTGACTGAAGGAGAGAATTAGATAAACTTGACTTTCATAGTTGCAGGAAGATTTCCCCTGGATGAAACTTTTGTAGTTTGCTGTTTGCAATCCATGCTAAGGGCAAATACAAAACACCAAATCTTTGGGCTAAGATTCACAAACATGCCTGTATAAAGATCCTTATAAGTTTTCCACAAAATTCTAAGATTTTAACAAAATGAGATCTCTCCCAGTTCCGAGCATGCATCCACTCTGGCCAGCTGCTCCTGCAGCTGCTCCAAGCCAAGAAGCAGTTGGCAGGGCTAAGGTACTTATCTGGCACAGGGCGCTGTTCCAGATGTGACTGACCAACATGGGACAAGAGCCTCAGCCTGGCCAACTTCTTTAGAAAAGCAGCTAGGAAGGCTCCTCTGAGTCTCACTGAGGCGGGGCATCCAGCCCTTTCCTCCAGTCATCTGCAGCTCACAGGGGTGATTTCTTTTTTCTTGGATAAGTTTGGGGTTCATTTGTTTTCCCCCACCATAATAGCTGTCATCCTTTTTATCATACTTCTGATTCAGTTAAGATTCAGAAAATCCCTCTCTATTATAAGGTTTTGTGTTTTCCTGAATTCTGAGATCTTCTAGTTCCATCTGAGGAACAGGAAGTATGGGGGGACTCAGTTTACCTATTCTAAGAATATGTTCTCAGTAACTTGGGGATGCGCTGAGGCACAAGTCCTTCAGGGTAAAACTTTCCTAAGAATGGGATATAAGGAAAAAGTAGTGGGAAAAAGTAGTAACCTTTTTACTTACTTTCCCTATAACCTATCATAGCATAGTAACATTAAAAAGTCAATATTAAAATGGAACAATGATAAGCTTTATTTTGTTTTATTTCAAAATAAATAAACTGTGTTCTTCCTTTCCCTGCTCAACCAGGAAAGTTACATTTTCTAAAGATTTCACTAAAAGGCATGTATTTTATGGCAAATTGATCTATTCAGAGCATATCATCGCCTCACAATGCTAGGTATATGGAATTTTATTACACTATACAGAATTGGCTAAAGACTGTTATTTCCCCATAACTTTTTAGCATGCATTACTATTCGAATAATGTAAAAAAAAAAAAAAAGGAGAATATTCTTCACTATGCTCCCAAGACCTCAAAGAGCTGTCATAGTTTATTGTAAACACAAAGTGATAAATGATGTTTTTGGAATGTTCTGAAATACTGCATTTGTGTGAAACTATTACTTAAATTTTATCTTGGTTGATTATAATTTCACACCTCTTTGGTTCTTATTTTCCATTTTTTATCTCACGTGGGTAGTGATTGTGAGAATAAAAAATATAGGGTATTGAGAAGTGCTCTTTGACAAGTACCATCAAAAAAGCCTTTTTTCATGAGTACTATTAGTACATAGGGCTGTTTCGGGAAGTGTGTGTGTGTGTGTGTGTGTGTGTGTGTGTGTGTGTGTGAAAGAAAGAGAGAGAAGCAGAGAGAGACTGGAAACGAAAGCTGGTGGTACCTGTGCTTATGAATATGCTATAGTATTTTTACCAGGTAGTAACTAAATGGTTAACATTTATTGGATGGTTTCCACATATGTCACATTATCTCATTTACTTCCCATCAACCTAGTATGAGATAACTATTATTCCCATTGTACAAATGAAGTAACCAAAGTTTAATAAGGATTCAAAAAGTAGGGGAGTTAGGCTTCCATGCAGTCTCACTTGCCCCTAAATGAAATATCCAAACTCTTCGCAGCTCTTTTATGCTGCATTCTCCAAAACCAAACTTGCATTTTTTAGTGTATAGCAAAAGAGGGATTTTATGTCTATCAACAGATACTTGCAAGTTAATGTTTTAGCTTTAAATTTTCCTTGTAAACTCGGGTTTCCCTGAATTATGTTGCTGGTGTTCCAATAAGAAACCTTTATTATAATGAAAATAGTTTTGCCTTAATTTGAGTGTACCTAATTAAAGTGCTCAAGTTCATGGTCATAGCTGGATGGTACAGACCAGAAGTATGTGGTGAAACCAGTAAACCTTCTGAGTTGCTCCACATTTGTCATATCAACTGCTTGATCTTCCCTCCTGTGCTATTTAAGATTTCCTACTGTCTTCAGGTAACTTCAAGTGTAAGTCCTTTTAAGAACTTAACTTCCTATTATAAAGAAATAAATGCCAGTCAGTATCTTATCATTCTAGTTATTTCAAAATAATACTGTCTGCTTCCTCTTACTTCAGTTGCCTCTGCATTGGCTGCATTATCCTCCCTCTTTCCTGTAAAGGATGCCTGCATGTACCCATTGCCTCTGCCTTTCTCCTCATTCCCATCTTAGCCGCTTCTTTACTTCTGAATTCTAATTGTCTTATAAGGCCAGGTTAGATGCATTTCTTCCAGAAATATTTCCCTGATTCTTTCAGGTGAAAGAAAGATATCTTTTTCTCTTTATGATATAATTTTTATCTCTCTAGTAGCAATAATCACTTTTATTATTTTATTTTGTGTTTTACCTTCCCTGAGCCTTACAAGAGCAGGATTAATGTCTCATTATTCCTTTTTCAAATTACCCCCTTCTCCCCAACAAAATCTATATCAGTGCTTGCATATAACTGATTTCAGAGCTTCAATAGAATGAATGAATATGAAGGAATTAGATTTTACAAAATCAAAATCAAAACTTTGGAGCAAAAACTTAGGCTGTCATAACTTGTGAGAGGGGAAGAAAATCATCCAGAAAGTGGAACTTGCCCTCAGATTTTAAGTCGTGTATAGATTTGGAATGACCAACCACCAGGTCAGTATTGGTCTGGAAAAGCCTCCCTCATTCAAAAGTTCAAAATAATTCAGAGACTGTTAAGAAATACTGTATGTGGTTAGTATTGCATGACTGAAAGGATGTTTGTTGTTAAATCCTTTTTTTTTTTTTTCAAGAGGACAGTAATTATCATTCTTCATGTATAGCAATTATGTTCACTTTGTGGTGGATTCTTTGCTTCAATTGCAGGTGATTTCTCTCGTTTGCTTAATACTTACTTTCGTGAACCATATTATATTATATTATCATCATCCTATGACCAAAAAAGATGCAACAGTTTATTGTCCGTAATTACGGTGTCTATAAACCATCCAACAAATACACATGCCAGAAAGGATCCATCTGTACAGGGAATCTGTAAGTTGAGATCAGATAACCAGGTACCTCTCCATTTCCAATCAGGTTTTATAGTTAAGCCTCCAGAAGTGTAGACAGAGCTGAGCTGGAACTAGAGAGCCTTACTTAACACATTCCTCTAAGTTTTGTTTATATGTTACAGGCATCTCATTTTAAAGATGGACTTTTTTTTAACTTTTAAAATTTTCTCACATTGTTGTTCATTTTGCGCAAGATTTAATTTCTCCCCTCAGGTGTTGCCCCCATAATTCTCCTGCCACCACATCACCCTTGAGCCATCACCATAGTCCCTTCTGCTCTACCCTCCCCTGTTTGACCCCCCTCCCTCCTTTGTCCCCTGCTGGATGCCTCAGATCTATAGTTTGCCTACAAGTTTTGCCTGGGTTTGTTTTATTTGACCATTTATTCAGTTTCCTTATATTCCTCCTATAAGTGAAACTATTTGCTATTTTTCTTTTACTTTCTGACTTATTTCATTGAGAGCATCCTTTCCATCTCCATCCATGTTGTTACAAATGGTATGAATTATTATTGATTTATGAATGGAATATTGAGTAATATTCCATTGCATAGGTATACTACATCTTCGTGATTCATTCATCTGCTTTTGGACATTTAGGGTGTCTCCATCTCTCAGCTATTGTAAATAGTGCTGCAGTAAACATAGAAGGGCAGATTTCCTTTAGAATTAGTGTTTTTGTGTCCTCTGGATAGATACCTTGGAGTGCAATCTCTGGGTCATATGATAGATCAACAAAAATGAACTTCTCATTCATCAGGAGACAGTATTCTTAATTAACTGACCCAGCATAGTTTTCTGAATGCTCTAAATATTTTTTAGCAAATTCTACTAAATTCGAGTGAGATGACAGTGCAAACACTCTTCATGTTATTGAAGTGTCATTGCTTTATTATATCATATATTTATATACTTTATATATTATATACTTTATATTATATTTATATAATTTAGATTATAAAAAGTATATACTCTATTGTATTATATTTATAAACTGTAGAAGTATATGAAATTATAAAATATAATATCCAATTATATTGATATTACTTGTTTTTATTATATCTTATTATATATAAAATTACTTTCTACTATATATATTTCAAGTTTGACTCACACCCAAGATGATAATTTTGCCCTAGTCATAGCAAAGATCGTCTGTGCATATTTATCAAATGTAGTCTGTGCGCTCCAAAGCAGGCACTTCTTTGCCTCCCAAGGGAAAGACCAAATGGGGTACAGTGATACGAAAACAGGGTGGTGAAAAGGAAGTCAATGAGCTCTTCCGGACACTCCCAGGAGGTCCTGGGTAAAGTAACATTCATCTCCCATCTTGTCAGCCAGTTACTTGTTTTCAAATTCTTTGAGTTATGGTCACTGTTCCTTAGAAATGATCTGAAGAGAAAATTGTCCTTCAGCTGGCAGCAAAAATCGCTGGCATCAGTCTCTGGGGAATAATAATACTGGAAGGGCAGTGGCATATTCAGGCTTGCCAGGATGTGAAAAGAACGGCTGCAGCGCCGCTGAGTCCTATAGAAACGGAAAAGATTAAACAGCTCTCAGAAACAGGGAAGTGGGGAAGTCGTTGTGCGCTGCACATGAGTAACCATCTTATAAACAGTTGGTGAGCCTCGTAGCTGCGTCTCACCCATTGTTTTTAGAAGTTGAGCAGTTATGGTTAGTTGGTGAGTCATCTCAGATGTGTCTGATAAGAGATTCCAAGAAGTGTGTGCGCGCGCACAGACACACTTGCACACATGTGTCAAGAATGTGGGCCCCAGATCACTCAGTCCTACCGTGCTGCCTTGCATCCAGAGCCAGGGTTACTTCAGAACGAGAGTGTGGCCTCCTTTTGGGGCATTGTGTTTTTCTGATAGAAGTTGTCTCTACCTATTCTCTCTGGTTTAACAGTACTATTCACTCTGTGATGCACAGAAACTTTCCATGTTCACTGTTTTGCATTGCAACAGGCAGAATCGTCAGCATAGTCCAGAACTCTTGGTTTTCAATGTTATCACTCAGTGGTAGTTGCTTTGGTCCACAGAAAAATTGCCCTGCATCCCAGCCAATTAGTCTCTCCTTGTCCTGTGACAGCAGAGGGCCCACCTCACCTCGGACACGTGGCCTCAGTGATCACAGCTGCTCTTCCACATGTGCTGGTGGAGAACATATCCCTTTTTTAAGGATTTTTTAAAAGAATAGTTACAAAGTGTACATAGGACCTCTGTGTCAGCTCTATTCATCATCCCCATTTTGCAGACCAACTAAGACTTGCAGAGGCACAGAAACATTCCCAGGATAACATGGTTGGTGGGCAGGGAGGGATGGGGAATAGCTGAAGCCATGTTCTCTCCCGTCTCTTCATGCATGCTGCTACTGCACAAGCAGACTAGGGAAGTGCAAATGGCCCCCAGTCCATCACTACTCAGGGCAAGGAAGGCCAGTGTCCCCCCAAAACACACCTGCCTTCATTTCAGCTTAGGTGGTGTTTCTCTGTCGTTCAGGTGTTATACCTCTGGAGTATGATAAATAGATCCTCACCATGAGAGGTAAAGATCTAGATTATAGGAGGGAAGAGACCAGTTATCCTTGAGAAATGGAAAGAGAGGAACAAGGGCCTGTCAGGAGTTATAAATGTAGTGCCCACAAAACCCACAACCCTCCACTAACGACTCAAGGCAAAAACAGGAAGTGGTGACTTTCTTACCACTGCGACTTCCTCATTTAAACTGAGCACTCTTTAAAAAAAAAAAATACTCTTACTAACTTTTTCTAACCTCAGAAGTGTCCATTAAGCTGATAAAGTCTATTGATGTCCCCACATTGTCTTAAAATACCTTTCTTTTTAAGATTGTATTAGATACCATTTGATTCAGCTTGCAAAGGCACATATTTCTTTTTCTAGAGAGTAGAATACCTAACCAAGAGTGAGGTTAGTTTAATTAAATTAAAATTCTAGGAAACACACTTGCAAAAAAAGATTTTCAGTTTTTTTAATATTTAAAACTTTTGCACAAGTTGGGTACTCACAATAGCTTGTTCTGGCTCTCGAGGTCACTTCCATCTGTGCCCCCAGTTAAGAGAACATTTCACCCCCCAAGTCTCCTGTGGTTTCCTTGGGCTGGGACCAGCCACTGTGCACCACACACCTCAACACTTACCTTCCAGACACTCCACTTCTGAGCACAGCCTACTCCAGGCTCCTCCTTTGGATGCCTTTACAGTACCTCTCCTTGAATGTTGCTGAGGATGCTGTTGTGTGCTCCTTCCCTTTTCAGCTGAAATGTCACAATCACCCATCTACCCACTAAATTTCCTCCCTCCACTGGCTCTCTGCCACCCTATCCTGGAAAACCCCTGTGTCTGAACTCTGGCCGCACAGACAAGCAATATTTAATTCTTGATCTTCATCCTCAACCAGATTCTCTAAGTCACCAAATCCATCCATCATTCCTTGCTAGTGCTCTCTCTTCAGCAGTGTTTTTATTTTTTATTAATTACATATTTTTATATCACTGTATAACCACCATGTCACCTGTGAACTGTCATCTTGATCTCTTGTGCTTATCCCTCCCCTGATTTCACCCTCTGTCTCCTCCTCCCTTGCTGTATTCTTTAGTTCTGTAGTCAATTTGTTAGTTTTAACTTTTGCTTGTCCTTTAGTTTGTTTTCCCTATATCCCACATATAAGTGAGACCATCTGGTATTTATCTTTTTCTTTCTGGCTTACTTCCATGTTGCCACAAATGACAAAAGCGTGTCCTTTTTGACTGCTGAATAATATTCCATTGTGTAAATATACCACAACTTTTTGATCCATTTATCAGTTTGGGGGCATTTGGGTTGTTTCCATATCCTGCCTATTGTAAGTAGTTGCAACAGTGCTTTTAAAACTGACTTCACACAGCTATTTCCTCCTAGGAGGTAGGCACAGAATGGAAGAAGAGCAGGGAGAATGAGTGGAGATAAAAGATAGATGAAAAGGTGCAAGAGGGTAGAGACAGTTTGGAAGAGGTGTGAAGGAGGGACAGCATGAAGGGGAAGGGCTGGAGAAAGACAGCTAGCCAGGAGATAGTACTTTGTCCCACAGAATATCCGGTCACTTGAACCAGAGTTTTAAATTTTCTGGTCAATATTCTACCTTGACCAACATAAACAGTCATGCATTCTGGGGTGGTGAGGTACTGTTGATTCATAATAAGTAAAGCAGGATACTTGTCCTATGAAGGGAGCTTGATTAGAGCTATACTGCTCACTTAATTGAGGATGGTAAAATTTTAATACTTTCTTTGGGTTTAGAAGAGAATTGTATATCATGATGAGCCTGAGATCCCTTTTGGAAGGAAAGAGAACATGACAGGGTTAAAGTAGGGAGTGGGAGAGGTGGTGCTGAAAAGAAATTATTTTATTTTTAAATTTTTAAAAATGCAATCTATTGTAAGTGGAATCTGCCAGAAACATTTCTATAATGCATATTGATAAAAATAAATAATTTTAAACTATACAGGCTGGTGAAGTAAGTACTGCCCTAGATGCTAAGCAGGTAGACAGACCTCTTCTGCAGCAAGAATGTCTCCCAGGAATGTCCATACTTCATCTGCAGGTGTTTCCCCTTGCTACAGTTCTTCCTGGGCCTCCAGGGGGTGTGAGGTGCAGGTTCTCTCATTGCACAGTGACCCAGTACCTTGTGGGCAGACCCTGGTGGCCTCTCAGTCCTGTCCACGGGTTGTGAGCTACAGAAACATGGAGACGTGTATGCTACCAGATCAGAACGCACAGCTTGAAACTCTTGTGTGGGTCATGGCCCAGCCTCACTTGGAAAGCTGATAAAGTGCAGAATCTCAGTCTCACCCCAGACCTATGTATTAGAATCTGCATCTCAGTACACTCCAAAGGTAATCTGTAGAGGCACAGTGAAGACTGAGAGTAGATCCTTACTGGGGGACAACATAGAGTCAACTGGGGAGAATGCTGGGTGCTCTATTTTCTGAGAGGAATAGGAACTGGGAGAGATGAAAGCACTCACCTGCATGGCAGCCCTGTACACCCCCATCCCAGTTATTTCTGGATCTACAGCAGTGGCTGCTGCTTCATCTCCACCTCTCTTGAGGGCTCTAAGCCACACTGGGAATATGTCATCTGATTTCTTGTTAGAGAGCTGGGTTTTTTAAATATAGCCTCATCTCAAAATGTTGTGGACGTTTTACTTTTTTGGAGATAAAATTGTATAGAATAACATTCCTCAATTGAAAGAAGAAGATTTGATCAATTTAAAAACAGTTGTAAATCTCCATCACAGTCTCATGATAAAGAACACTTCAGTCATCTTTGGTTCTATCTTTCCATTTTATTAAAACATTTATTAAATGTATTATTAAATTTATTATTTATTAAAGCATACATATAACATGGAAGAAGAAAGAGTTACAGTTCTATCAACATGATTCAAAGCAGTAACAAATAAATACTTCTAAAATTTCATTGTTTAAGATATGAATCAAAATTGTCATGCAATAGAAGAAGTAAAAAAAATACATCTGGCCTGGCCATTCAGGTTAGGCTTGGACTGAATTAGTCTGCCTTCCCAGCCTCTTGAGCTGGGACAGCCATCCTGAAGGTCAACAGCTTCCACCCCAAAGCCCAGCTTGTGTGGTGGTGTCACTCATGGTGACTGAGTGTCACTGGCCCATGGAACTCCAACTCGCTCCGGCCACCGCACCAGCAGCTGGGGGACAAGTTCACATAAGCCAGGTGAGCTTCCCTCCCAGACTGCACCCTGAGGTAGCTCCCAGTTGCCAAGGAAACAGTCCTGGGAGAAAGGGTAGGATTGCAATTTGCAACAGAAAGGACCCTGGCCCATTCAGGTTAGGCTTAGACTGAGTTAGTCTGCCTTCCCAGCCTCTCGGGCTGGGACAGCCATCCTGAAGCTTCCACCCCAAAGCCCAAACTTGGAAAACAAGGACACTCACTACCAAAAGCACATAGGCAGAGTTAACCACAACTATATAGGCTTCAACATGCCTAATACTAGAGCAGTAGTCACCCAATACGTAGAGCAGATCCGAAAGGAAAACACAGGAAGGAGGAAGAACATAAATACTCAAGCAAGCCCTAAGAAAAATAACTCGCCACCAAAGGATAAACAATCTGAAGAAACCAACTTGGATGGCATGGAAGAAATGCTCCATATGTCAGACAAAGAATTCAGAATCAACGTGATAAAAGCGCTCAAAGAGGCCAAGAAAGAAGGAAGGAGAAGGGAAAGCAACAGGGTAGAAGCCTTCAACGAATTCAGAGAAGTAGTAGAAAAATATAAAAAAGAATGCAGCAAAATGAGCAATATCATCAACATACAGAAAAATGAAATTGAAACCCTAAATAAGAAACTACAGGAGATGCAATGCATAAAAGGAGAAATAAAAGAACTCAAGAATGCAGGGAAGAGCCAGGAAAGCAGAACAGAAGAAATAGAAGAAAGAATCAGCACACTAGAGGATACAGAAGTAGAGAGAACAAAGAAAGAGAAAAGCAGAGTAAGAACACAGAAGAAAAAAATCAGAGATCTGTCAGATACCTTAAAGAAAACAAATATATGAGTAATTGGAATACCAGAAAGTAAAGAGAAAGACATAGGATCTGAAAGGCTCTTCAATGAAATAATGGAGGAAAATTTCCAAAATCTGAAGAAATGAAAATAGACATACAGGAAGCAAAAGGGACACCAAACTACTTTAGTGAAAGAAGAAACACAGCAAGATACATCATAGTAAAACTTACAAAAGATAAAGAAAAAATTGTGAGAATAACAAGACAGAGGAAACAGATAACCTACAAAGGAAAACCAATCAGACTGACTTCAGATTTCTCAGAGGAGACACTCCAGGCAAGGAGAGAATGGCGTCACATCTTCAAAACACTCCAAGACAAAAAGTGCCAACCAACAATACTCTACCCAGCAAAGATGCCCTTACTTTATGTAGGAAAAACCAGAACCTTCTCAGACAAAGCCTACAGAAATTTGCTACCACGAAACCCCCTCTCCAAGAAATCCTGAAAGAAGCCCTAAGATCGAAACCTGCAGAAGAATAAAAGGAATGAACAATAAAAAGAAAAGAAAGAACAAAAAAACAGAACCTCAAATGACCACGAAGAACCCATTGTTGGACCCTCAAACATCAATAATTACTCTAAATGTCAATGGGCTAAACTCATCAATCAAAGACACAGAGTTGCAGACTGGATTGAAAGATAGAACCCAACATTCAGCTGCCTGCAAGAAACACATCTGATCCTGAAAGACAAGCATAGATTGAAGGCAAAAGGATGGAAAACAATTCTACAGCAAAGAGCCCCCCAAAAAAGGCAGGAGTAGCCATCCTTATAGCAGACAAAGCAGATTTCAAAATAAAAAAAGTAACAAAGGATAAAGATGGCCACTACTAATGGTTCAAGGGGCAATCAACCAAAAAGACTTAACAATTATTAACATATACTCACCAAATGAGGGAGCACCAAGATTTATAAGACAGCTACTAAGAGAGCTGAAAACAAATATAGATGAAAACACATATGTAGTAGGAGACTTCAACACCCTACTCTCAACAAAGAACAGATCAAAAAAACAAAAGCTACACAAGGATACAAAAGCCTTAAAAGAAGACCTAGACAAAATGGACCTAATAGACATCTACAGGATGCTACACCCACAAGGAACAGAATACACTTTCTTCTCAAATGCACATGGATCATTCTCTAAAACTGACCACATACTAGGCCACAAGGCAAACATGAATAAATACACAAATATTAAAATAATACCAACCTTTTTTTTCAGACCGCAAGGGTATCAAACTAGAAATCAACAATGAAAAGTAAGAAGTAAGAAGAACACCTAACACTTGGAGACTGAACAACATGCTTTTAAAGGAAGAATGGGTAACTGAAGAAATTAAAGAAGAAATTAAAACTTACTTTGAAACAAATGACAAAGAAGACACAGCATTCCAAAATGTCTGGGGTGCAGCAAAAGCATATCTAAGAGGAAGGTTCATAGCAATACAGGCCCATATCAAAAACCAAGAAAATAACCAAAAAAAAAACCTAATCTACCAACTTGAAAAATTAGAAAAAGAGCAACAGAAAAACCCAAAATTCAGCACAAGACAAGAAATAACAAAAATAAAAGAAATAAATAATCTAGAAGCCAAAAAGACTGTCCAAAGATTGACAAAACCAAAAGCTGGTTCTTTGAAAAAATAAACAAAATTGATAAACCCCTTGCAAAGCTCACAAAGGAAAGAGGAGAGAAAATCCTAATAAACAGAATCACAAATGAAAAAGGAGAAATTACAACAGACACAAAAGAAATCCAAAGGATAATAAGAGACTACTATTAACAACTACATGGAAATAAATACAACAACCTGGATGAGATGGATAGATTCTTAGAAAGCTACAACTCCCCAAAATTAAACAAAGAAGATATGGAGAACTTAAATAAACCAATCACAAGCAACGAAATTGAAGCAGTCATCAAAATTCTACCTAAAAACAAGAGCCCAGGACCTGATTGCTTTACAATCGAATTCTACCAGACATTCAAAGAAGAAATAATGCCTGCGCTACTAAAGCTTTTCCAAAAAATTGAGAAAGAAGGAAAACTGCCAAACACATTCTACGAAGCAAACATCACACTCATACCAAAACCAAATAAGGACAGCAGCACCAAGAAAGAAAACTATAGACTAATATCCTTAATGAACACAGATGCAAAAATCTTAAACAAAATCCTGGCAAACCGAATCCAACAATGCATTAAAAGCATCATTCACCATGACCAAGTGGGATTTATCCCAGGGGCACAAGGATGGTTCAACATCTGGAAATCAATTAACATAATCCACCACATCAACAAAGAGAAAAACAAAAACCACATGATAATATCAATAGATTCAGAGAAAGCATTTGACAAAGTCCAGCATCCATTCATGATAAAAGCCCTTGAAAAATTAGGGGTTAAAGGAACTTACCTCAACATAATAACAGCCATCTATGACAAACCTATGGCAAATATCATCCTAAATGGGGAAAAACTAAAAGCATTCCAGTTGAGATCTGGAACTAGGCAAGGATGCCCACTCTCCCCACTACTCGTTAGCATTGTACTGGAAGTTCTAGCTAGGGTGATAAGGCAAGAGAAAGACATAAAAGGGATACAAATAGGCAAAGAGGAACTGAAGCTATCATTATATGCTGATGACATGATTCTCTATATAGAAAACCAAAAAAAATCCACAGAAAGACTACTTGAAATAATAAAGCAGTTCAGTAAGGTAGCTGGATACAAAATCAACACACAGAAGTCAGTGGCTTTCCTATATCCAAAAAGTCAAATAGAAGAAGAAGAAATCAGAAAAACCTTTACCATCGCACCAAAAATAATTAAATACTTGGGAATAAATCTAACAAAAAATGTGAAAGAATTATACAAAGAAAATTTTAGAACACTCCTAAAAGAGATAGAAGACATAAGGAAATGGAAAGACATTCCCTGTTCATGGATTGGAAGAATTAATATTATCAAAATGACCATCCTACCAAAGGCAATCTACAGATTCAATGCAATCCCAATAAAAATCCCAATGACAGTTTTTGAAGAGATAGAGCAAAAATTACTGAAATTCATATGGAATAACAAAAAACCTCGTATATCAAAAAGCCTCCTGACCAGAAAAAAAGAGAATGGAGGTATTACAATTCCAAACTTCAAACTATACTACAAAGTCATAATAATTAAAACGCATGGTATTGGTATAAAAACAGTCAGACCAATGAAACAAAATTGAGTGCCCTGAAATAAAACCACACATATATAGTCAACTATTCTTCAACAAAGGAGTGAAAAACTTACCTTGGAACAAGGATAGCCTCTTCAATAAATAGTGCTGAGAAAAATTGGACTAAGACATGCAAAAAAATGGACCGAGAAAACTCCTTTACTCCATGTACAAAAACCAACTCAAAATGGATGAGACTTAGAGGTCAGACCTGAAACCATAGCATACATAGAGGAAAACCTGGACAAAACTCTCCAGGAATTACAGTTCAGAAATCCCTTTCTAGAAACATCTACAGAAGGCAAAAAAATGAAGAAAAACAAACAGATGGGACCACATCAAACTAAAAATCTTCTGTACAGCAAAAGAGATAACAGAAAAAACTAAAAGATACCCAACCGAATGGGAAAAAAATTTTGCCCTACACATGAGTGGCAAGGGTTTAATAACAAAGATCTAAGGAACTCACACAACTAAACAAAAGCAAAACAAAAAGCCCAATCAAAAAATGGGGAGAAGAACTAAAAAGACACTTCTCCAAAGAGGAAATACAAATGACCAACAGGCACATGAAAAATTGCTCAAATTCGCTAGTAATAAGGGAAATGCAAATCAAAACCACAATGAGATACCACCTTACACCAGTAAGAATGGCCCACATTCAAAGAACAGGCAACAAGAATTGCTGGCAAGGATGTGGAGAGAAAGAAACACTACTACACTGCTGGTGGGAATGTAAACTAGTCCAACCACTATGGAAAGCTGTGTGGAGGACCCTCAAGTCAATGAAAATGAAACTACCATTTGACCCAGCAATTTCTCTCTTGGGAACCTACCCAAAAGAGACCTCAATGTGGATACAAAGGGACACCTGTGCTCAGATGTTTACTGCAGCACAATTTATAATTGCAAGGTCATGAAAGCAACCTAAATGCCCCAAAACAGATGACTGGATGAAAAAAAATGTGGTATATATACACAATGGAATATTACTCATCAATTGAAAATGACAAATTCAACGATTTTATAACAACATGGATGTACTTAGAAGAAATCATATTGGCAGAAACAAGTCATAAAGAAAAAGACAGAAACCAAATGGTTTCACTAATATATGGGATACAGTGAAAAAATAAACAAAAGACTTGAGGAAAAGTCAAAACAAGCTAAGCACCAAACTGAAGTGCACAACTTTGAGCAGGAGGGAAAGGGGGGAAAGAATGGAGGGGTGGGTTGGGGGGGGTAAACCCCTGGGATTTCAATGTTGTGAAATTTATATATAAATAAAAATAAATAAATAAATAGAAATACATCTGAGGAGCAGCATCAGATATATATGCGAAATCACGAAAAGCAAGAATATAGTCAGAGGACTGGAAATGGGAAATTTTAACCCAGCATTCAAAAGTGGTTCAATGTAGATACTAAACTAGAGCAAATTATTAAATAATGTATGTACAATTACTGCAGAAAATATTGCTCCGTAGAAACTAGTAGGGATTTCTAAGTAGTTAAGCCTAACTAACTTTGTGTTTTGAGATGAGTGAACTAGTAGGTAATAGATCATCTCAGGGCAAGTCTACCTAAGATAGCAAAACACTTGCATACTTTACCCACTTGCACTTGTGATTCTAACATTTGTGAATTCACTTATTCCATTTCTTTCAAAGGGTTTTATTAAAGTAATATTGGTTTATAGAGTTCAGATTTACAGTGTTAGAAATCAGCTTCTGTGTATACTTACATTATGTTTATTACAAAGTTTGCCCTTTACTGTAAAGATGTCTTCTATTACCCGATTTGCCCACCCTCTTCTCTCTTTCCTTCTGGTAACCACTATTTTATTTTATTTGTTTTTGATCATTGAAGTAGCATTGGTTTTTGACCCTGTATATATGATTTAGGGAAATAGGTTTATACATCCTCAGATGTATGTCACCACACCCACCCCAAAAGCACCCTTATATCTCTTTATCATAGACCTTGAGCCCCTTTCCCACTTGTTCCCACCCTCAAGATTTTCATAACAGTTTTAATTCTACAGTCATACCTAGGGTTTGTTTTGTGTAGTTTTGCAGTTGCTTTGTTTTGTTTCTCTATATTCCACATACGAGTGAAATCACCCAGTATTTGTCTTCTTCTGATTTATCTCACTTAGCATAGTCCCCCTTCAGCCCATCTATGTTGTTGGTAATGGCAAGATTTCATCTTTTTATGGCTGAAAAATATTCCAAAATGTATATCTATGTACCACATCTCCATCCACTCATCTGTCATTGGGCACTTAAATCAACAATTCTACTCCTTGGTATTTTATCCAAAGAAAGCTTGAGCACTAATTTAAAGGGATATATGCACTCCTGTATTCATTGAGGCGTGATTTACAATAACCAATTTCACTTATTCTCCATTAAGAATCTGCTAGATGCTGTGTTTGGTGCTGGAGGTATATAGATAAGTAGGCTAGGCCATGACTGTTACACTGTCATAACCTATTCTACAGTCTTGTAATGGAAACACAATAAAGTAACAAAATAAAATGGTTACTCTGGCTGCTAGGTAGAAAATGGTTTGAGGATGCATGAAAAGGGAGACAGGTAAAAATGTCACAGTTGCTCAGAAATCAAAGATAATGGTGGCTTGGACTGGCATGGTAGCAGTGCAGATGGGGAAAACAGGCATATAGATCTGGGGTATATTTTCAAGGTAGAAATGATAGGACACTTTCCAGTAAATGAGACAAGAGGGATGAGAGAATAGGTGAGAGATGAAGGTTTTGGGCTTCAGCAGATGATTGGATAATAGGCACTCTGCAGATGTACCAGTGATTTAGATAAAGGCATTTGATGTGGATGGAGCTTGATGAGAGAATTGACTTCTAAGTCTAATGGACCAACGGTTTTTATTTTTAATTTTTTTTATTGATTGTACACACACACACGTATTACATCATTGTCTACCCTGAGGTCCTCCCATCACCTTATCACCCGTGAACCATCTTAATCTTTTGTGCCCATCCCTCCCCCAGTTTTACCCTCCTCCCCCTTTTCTTGCTCTATCTTTAGTTCTGTTGACAGGTTTAAATTTTTCTTGTCCATTTGTTTTTTGTTTTCCCTATATCCCTCGTATAAATGAGACCATCCTCTATTTCTCTTTTTCTTTCTGAATCGTTTCCACTAACATGATCCTTCTCGCTTCATCCATGTTGCTGCGAATGACAAGTTTATCTTCATTGATTGATGAATAATATACCACATCTTTTCCAGCCATTTGTCAGTTTTAGGGTGTTTGGGTTGTCTCCATATCTTGGCTATTGTAAATAATGCTGTGATAAACATGTGGGTACAGGTGTCTTTTTGAATTAGTGTTTTTGTATCCTTTGGGTAAATTCCCAGTAGTGGGATTGCTGGGTTGAATGGTAATTACATTTTCAGTAGCTTGAGGGTCCACCACACAGCTTTCCATAATGGCTGGACTAGTTTGCACTCCCACCAGCAGCGTAAGAGTGTTCCTTTTTCTCCACACCCATGCCTATACTTGTTGTTGTCTGTTTTTGTTTTTGTTGTTATGGTCCTTTCTTACTGGTACAAGATAGTATCTCAGTGTGGTTTGATTTGCATTTCCCTGATTATTAGTGATGTTGAGCATGTTTTCATATGCCTGTTGGCCATTTGTGTTTCCTCTTTGTAGAAGTGTCTTTTTAGTTCTTTTCCACATTTTTAGACTTGGCTTTTTGCTTTGTCAAGTTGTGTGAGTTCTTTGTATATCTTTGTTATCAAACCCTTATCCTTGCATGCAGGGCAAAAATTTTCTCCCATTCAGCTGGGCTTCTTTTTGTTTTGGTTATTGTCTCTTTTGCTGTACAAAAGCTTTTTAGTTTGATGTACTCCCAGCTGTTTATGTTTTCCTTCTTTTTTTCTTTTTTCTTTTTTTTTTTTTTTGCTAGCCGTAGACGTGTCCTGAAAGGGATTTTTGATATATAGTTAAAGGACCAACAGTTTTAAAGGCTATCACAAGACTAGAAAGATAAAATGTGATAGAAGCAAGAGAAGCCTGGTACTTAGCTTTAAAAACAAAAACAAACAAAAAAAGGCACACAGGATACAAAGCAATTCACACTAGATGTGCAAAAATAATGAAATGCATGAGTTTGTGGCCTCCAGCTCAAATTAATAATCTAATCGTGCTAGTTTGGGCCAAAATTGATGTGATAGTGCCGAACTTTTATTGGCACACAGTCTGTAAAAAGTATGATTTATTGAGGCTCTGAACCTTGAGTGAGATGTGAATAGCCTGAACTTTCCATCACGCAATAAACAGCTGAAAGAACTGGAGATGCTGCAGTCAGTGAGCATCACCTTCAAATGAGCACCTGGAGGAGGAAAGCGAGTTGGATGAGGGTTTAGATTTCAATTATATACAAGTAGGTTCCGAGGGTAAAATGGAACCCCAGGACAGAAGTGGTCTTAGCGCTGCCTCAGCCCTGTGCACAGAACTTTCCAGAAACACTGCCTAATGGGTTGCATAATGCTCCCCCCCCCCCATCAGATGACACTTTGCAGAACTGATCTGTATGAAGATCTGGAGTGCAGAGGTTTCCTGTCCTGGCTAAAGAGGGAGCAGATACTCAGACGGTGTTTCCTTACTCAGGAATCCAACATTCTTAACTTTCCTAACAAGCCTCTATTTTCCCAGGGGATGTAAAAGCCCCTGGATTGGACCTCACTCTTTTCAGCTGACATGATGTGGACTCACATGACATTTTGCTCATACGCGGGTTCTCAAATATTCCTAACCTCATGTTCTATGAGATGAAATGTCCTCTCACCACATCCTCAGGACCCACCTCCCACCATGTGTTTTAGACTCCTCACTCTCCAAGATTGAATGTGAGTCTCCAGTAGCAATACCCTGACAACTCAGTTGCCCACTGCTGAGGATTCATTCCCTGTGAAACAGGCCTTTTCAGCAAGTAGCTTTTGCACCAATCATCCTAAAAACTCTGTTCCACAGTTAGCAGTGTAGACATTGATAGGATAACCAGATGAATGAAGAACATAAAGCATTCACACTCCTTTATTAGTCCAGGAGCACACCAGCTTGTGTTTCCCTTCCAGGAAACCAGTTCTATGTCTAAATCTGTAATTGGACAATTTGGAACATCAACATGCTCAAGATGGAAGAAATGTTCAAACAAGTCTTAATAACCTTTGAGTCATGCCTTGTGCCCTTGCCTGGCTCTCTGCCATTTCTGGGTCCTCCTAGACTCTTCTAGAACCTATAGCTGCTTAGACAACTGATTGTGTCTAAAAATCTAATTAAGGTGATGTCCTTGTCTAGATTTTCATTTCATTAGTGCTAGATTTTATTATCGCTCAAAGTTCCCTTAATATTTCACATGTGGGGCCAGGCTTGGTGGTGCATGCCTGTAGGTGGCAGCATAGGAAGCCATGGTCCAGGCCAGGGATAGCAGTTCGAGTCCCTCCGGGGGCATGTAGTGAGACCTAGTCCCAAAAAATAGCTGGGCATGTTGATGCATGCCTGTAATCCCAGCTACCTGGGAAGCTGAGGCTGGGGATTGCTTGAGTCTGTGGTACCCTAGGCAACATGAGCCTGTGGTTCCACGAGTAAAAATAGCAAGACCTAGTCTCCAAAAAAGAAAAGAAATATTTCACATGTGAGATTTGCCTCTTTGTTTTCTGTTTTAGTTTTCAGTCATTCGTGGTGGCTCATTATCTTGGTAGGGACAGAGAAGAAAATATGTTTGCAGGCAAAGGTTATCAGACTTGCACTGCACATGCATTGTCTGGGGCAATATTATGTCTTCAATGTGGGAACAAGGAACTGTTTCCATCACTGTGGGTGAACCTCATCTGACTACTGTAACAAAGTGTGGGCAAGAATATAGGTAAACTCCCTGCTAAAATCTTCACCATGAACATTTTCCTCCCACTTGAAAAAGAGCAAGAAGTGATAGGATTTGATGAAGAAATCCTTTCTCCCTTGCCAAGGGCTGCAGGCCAGCTGAACATCAACTACAAAGGGAGTCACTCAATCCACAGAGTTAAGAGGCAGCTTTGTACAAGAACCTGGTGGGTCCGGATGGCTAGCTAAGGGAGAGAGTGGTATTTCCTTAGAATGTCCCTTTGTTACTAAGTACCCAGTTCCCAGGGCTCGGGCCTTTGGTAAATCATTATGCAGATGTTAGTAATTATTCCTGCTCCTTGGCATACAGGTCCTCTGAGGTTACACTCTTTACTCATTAGTTTGTGGCCATGTGGCCATATCCCTTCTCTTCAGGCCTGTCCTAGGAGAATCAGCTGCACTGGGTAGAGGGTTGCATGTGCCCCTTGTCTGTGCTGTTTTCAGCCACACAGACACCACCACTGACCTGTCTCCTGCACATGTAGAAGTTGCTATTTGCTCTTCAGTGCCCCTAGAGCACACAGAGTGAATGCTGAAAGAAAATTAAAGCTTGTTCCTTTAACACAAAGATCACTTATCTATTAAAATAGGAGATTTCACACCCAGTTGTACCCGGCACCTGGTTCCCCACACTGCACATGAGGTCATGCTCAGTGACCTCTGTGTCGGGGCTACTGGGCCAACCAGTAAATGCTTGCTTTTGGTTCTGTGTCACTCTATCAGGATAGATAATAAAGGTCTTACCCTCTTGCACCCGCCTACTGGAGGACTCAGCTAAGTCAATATATAACTCAACACACTTCCTTACAATCTCACTTAATCTAATTCCTCTTTATTAGCTGCTCAGTTTGACCTTCACCCAAAGTGTAAGGTTTTCTATTCTTTCTCCCAGTGTTAGTTTTACAAGCTCTGTGAGCTGAGTTCCTTGACCTGTCTCTAGCTGCCCTCTGCTCTTGCGCTGGTCATTCTGTGCTCATTTATCTGCTCCTAGAGACACCACAGGGCCCAACAGAATGTTTTATTCTGTGTTTTACCCTGAAACACAGTGCTCAAGAGTGCTCTCTCCTGGGGCAGGGAAGGCACTTGAGATGATGTGTCAGTGCCCTGAGCTGGGCTCAGAGGTGTACAGATGTGGGGGGCAGTCAGGGGAAGGTGCAATAGACATGCAGCTGTGTGACATGCCAAGAGCCTCCCTGCAGCATTTAGAAAAATAATTGCCTTAATTGCTCAAACACTGAATCAGTTACGGTCCTGAATTGTTCCAGGACTGTGTTTCCCTACATCAGGAAGTGAGGGGTTCCATTTGGGGACTGGAAATTCTTTTCTTTTTAATACATAGGCTTTATTTTCGATTCTTCTGTCTGTTTTAACCAAGTGATTTAGAAACAATCTATGTTCTCTCCCACATCATTTTAACTGTGCCTTTTCTTACGGCAGCTTTGATAATGAGCCAAAGGTACTAAAACAAAAACATGAGTTCATCCTTCAAAGAAGCTTTTCATTTTGTTTGATTGTCAGAATTTCCCTCACTAGAGACGCTTATTCTTTTAAGAGGAACCAGGCGCAAAAAAAAAAAAAAAAAAAATTAAAATAAAAATTTTTTAAAAAAAGGTGAATTATCTCAATGGTAAGGATGTTCCATCAAAACCACCCAGAGTAATTAGAAGAAATGAACCTGGTCTTCATTCAGATTGTGCTTTCATTTGATAGGTGAGGAATGGAGGCATGAGGAAGATTATGCAGATTGCCCCCAAGTCTCCCCTTGCCCTCCACCTCCATCCCCACTCTCCCCTCCTCTGTAACACAGAGTGCACCAGAGTTAACAAAAGCTCTTTCATAACCTTGTTTTATAGTCACCTCCACTGAAATCCCCGAGAGATATTAAGGCCTTGAGTTACATAAAGGGTTTGAACTGTAAGAGTTACTCACATTCTAATGAGCAGTTCTTTATTCGATGGGACTTTTTTTATTAAGCATTTTAAAGAGGGTGTGACTAATAGGCTGCAAAATTTGGAAATCATCAACAAATAGTGTTAGCCATATAAATAAACCTCTACCCTTTAAAAAAGCAAGAGCAGAGTATTTTCATTACAAGACTGGTTTTCTCTCTTCTAGGATACTTCTAACTTCAGTGACATTGCTGTCTATTTATTCAATAAACCTTCTGCTGATCTGTTCAAAGGAGACAGGTAAGCTGGTCATCTCTGGCTTGGTGACATGAAAACCCTGGCTGGGTGAATGGCTTTCATGCTGATATTGTGAACAAATGATGCAGTCTGTTTGGCCATTTGGTTGTTGCAGAGTCCCTTCACCTACACCTTCTGGAAAAAGATAGTACAATATTATCTGGAGAAAATGAGTATGACCACACATAGACTACAACACCCTTAACAATGAGCACCTAACATTACTGTTTCAAGTGAACTCTCAATTATACTGTCGTTTTAGATGACTTCATCTTAAAGGCTTGGTTTTTCCTTAGATCGTTACAAACTCAGAACAATGATCCCACATTTTCAGATCCTAGTCTCCATGGTTATACAAGGAAACAGGGCTTTCATCTCTCCTTTGTGCATATTCCAAAAAGAAAATGTTCCTCTGGAGCAATGTAGTAGTGACTGCACTATGAGAAGACTGCAGGTTGTCTGGGCAGCATAAAACCTAAAGTGTTTATTTTCCATTTCTGGGACACTGGCCTATGTTTGTGATTCTTTGACTTTTACATTAGCTAAAACCACACTGGCCAACTACTGTTGTATGTAGATGACTCCATTTAGCTGGGACACTTTGTAATTAATTGAGGCTCTAACCATTGTCTCTTTTAAACACCAGTCTTTGGAGAGTTTAAACAAAGGTTTAGTTATGGCCTGACCCATATTGTTTTCTGTCAACCTTTTGAAAACGTGAACTGAGCTGAACTGTCACCGCAAAAAAGTGCTTTTCTTTTCGAGGTTGAACACAACCTTGGGAATGATTATAAGTTTGCTAAACTATCACATGTTTCTACGCATGTTGTGTGCGTGCTTCATGCATGAGGCACTGTGGGGCTGGAACTATGATCATTCTTAATTACCTTAGTCAGATAATTAACTCAAAGGGCACTTTTTCAACTGAATCATCAGGAATTTTTAAAAATCAAAGTTGTATTTTAATGATATGCAACAGACCTGAGAGATCAGAGTGGGGATTTCCCCAAGCAACATAGGAAGAATACTTAGAATCGTGAGAAATGAACCTTATGACCTAATAAGTTTATTGCAGGTTTTGTAGCCAACCTGAAAAAAAGGAGAAATGGTGGTGAAGACTGACATTTTAAAATGTCAAGTAGATGTTTTACAATGAGTGTACCTTCACCCTCTCAAAGCCAAGAAGACTATTTGTGGAATTTTGAGAAAGACAAACTAATGTGGGGAATGGCCAAGAGAAGGATAAAACTGCAACTTGTCTTGAAACTTCAAATTCAAGAAAAGTCTTGAACTTTTGGAATTGTTCTGTCTTGTGTTTTCAACCATGGTTTTTAAATAGGCTGCATGGTTTACGAAAAGCTGGGTGAACAGGTCTTTGGCACTACAGGGAAGCTTGTCATCTTCGGAGCCACCTCTCTGCAGAACACTGGAGGTAACAGGAAATGCTTTTCTATATGTAACTTCAGCATCTGTAATGATCTTCTCTAATTCTGGGGGTCAGGTGATTGCACTCATGTGACCTATCCCTCCATTTACCACAGTCACTGCTAAAAGCACGTGGAAAGTAAAGCAGTCACTTATTTTATTTTAAACAAAACGTTTTCCTAGAGCATCTAAAGCTGTCTTGGTGTCTTATTGAAGGTTAGCGTACGAGCGGGCTGGGAACCTTTTATACGGCTTGCAATCTGACTCTGGGTATCTGCTTTCTAAAAAGTTCTCATTTCTCCTAGCAATGCTGAGCTACCTCTTCATAGTGAAAAATGAACTACCCTCTGCCATCAAGTTCCTAATGGGAAAAGAAGAGGCTTTTACGTAAGTCATAGAATAGTTTTTGTAAAATAACTAAAATACTTCTGATTTACATGCACACAGTGTGATCATTGCAGAAACTTAGTTTTCCCTGGACTTGCTTCCCCATTACTTATTGTTGCATAAATATATTTCTTTGGGAATTGGAAACAAACCAAATGCCCCCAAACGGATGATTGGCTAAAAAAAATGTGGTACATATACACGATGGAATACTACGCATCCATCAAGGAGGACAAACACATGTCATTCGCAGCGACCTGGATGGAGCTGGAAA